>MU866202.1:0-87722 GCA_033296915.1 Triangularia setosa | reverse complement strand
TACCTGGAATTTATTGTTTGATTTACTTTTTTTCCCCCCCCAATTGTTTGGCATTTTTTTTTATTCCAATTATTTTTTTTTGTTTTTATTTGGGGGTTTTACCCCCCCCCCCCCCCCCCCCCCTTCCAAAAAAAAAACGAAGACTTGTTTCACTGGTTATTTCGCCACGGGACCGATATACATCCGCGGAACGGCATTTAATTTTTCTAACTTGCACGCCCCCTTACACTACCCTATGCATGATTTGAGATGGTTTTCTGTTTCTTGCCGACCAGCCATTTGGCCGCCAAGCTCGTTTCTCTCTGGGCAGAAGGATGCGATAGAAATCACTTCGAAAAAAGCGAGGCAGTTCGGCCAGGTGTGGTCTGCGGGAGAATCGGCCGTTCTCATGACCACCCTCATCCAGCGACCCGTTTCTGGGATTTTGCCAAGTGCTTGGTTTGCATTATTCGGGCATCGTTTGGTGCACGCCAAGCTGGGAAAATAAGACTGGATAGTAAGAGATATTGAGCAGGTGTGTTTGAAGTGCGTGTTGTAAGATGTGACAGCCATAGAGTGAAGATAGTGTCAGTCATGGGATGACTGACGAATTACTACTTCACTACAGAGTAGCAAATTGACCGAGAATCATGTCGTGAAATCATCAGCTCGGACTCTATGATTCGCATACAAGCATCTGCCGTGCGGTATATCATAGACAACTCAACGCAGACGCAGGATTATCACGGGCACAGCCGGCGAACATTCGGCAGGCCTTCCTTGTAGTCATCAATCAAGCTGGTAACAGGAGAGCAAGTTGAATGCTGACATCTCTCAGCGTGTCTGTCGACCATTTCGGAAATACAGAGCTGAGTAGTTACAGCAATAAATGTAGGTGAGCTCACCGACGGCAATAGTATCACCTGATATGGGCCCCTCGGTAGTAAGCTTCCTATCAAGGAGAACCAAAATAAGGGCTGCGGGCATAGCAACCGTTGCTTGGACATGGCCAAAGCTCAGGGGAATGTTTACTTTGTCTCTCCAAGCACCCCCTTTCCAGCAACCTGGTTCCTGTTCCTGTGTCGACTGACTTGTGTTATCAACTCCATGCCAGATAGGCGAGCAGATGCTGCAGAGAAACCTGACAGGGCGGGGTCTGGCAGCATTCGGAGATCGACGGAGAGACGGGCGGGGATACGAGACCAATCACCACATATGACAGAGCACAGATCCTCGTTTGCTTCTTCAAACTTTTGTTGCTTGTTGGATAGCATCAAAGAACATCAAATTCATGTTCGCTTGCTAATGAAGTAATCTCAGGTAGGTATAACACCTTACCAAGTTCCCCCACCTTCCAACTCGTCCACCGAATTACCTTTAACTATGTATGTGAAATTCCCAGAGATTTTTTTTAAACGCCCACGACTGAAGACATGAACTCAAGCCATGCTTCGCCAAATGCAAAGTAATGATTTGATCCAGTCCACTGATAAGTGCTGGTCCCATCTTCCCAAGGTATCCCTCTGTTGCTCCAGCTTCCCAAAAATGATTGCGCCCGAAAAAAAAAATCAAGGAAAAAAAAATGCCTGGTTCGTGAACACATTTCATGTGTCAGAGGAGGACGACGGCCGTTCAAGACAAGACACCTTTCCCAATGCGACGGTGGGGCTAACAGACGATAACAACCCCTTCCCATCCACCCCCTGGACGGCGACTCTTAGCGCCATGCAGCCATGGCTCTGCCTGTCCCACCCTTCATTTCGTTATGCACGTCATTTTCTCTGGGCTTCCGCCGCGATGGTCTCCATCGTGTCTAGGACTCGGTCTAGAGCCTCAGCCATGACAGCTTCGGCTGGGCGACTGACGTCAATGCTGATAACATCGACCTCGTCCTTGGTCGGCCTTTCCAAGACTTCAAACTGGCTGTGGACCATGTTGGCTCCCATGTAATGATTCTTGCGGGCCAGTACCCTCTGCAGAAGGAGTTCCTCTGAAGCGTCCAGGTAGATGAAGTGGAGATGGAGGTTGGGCGAGAAGTAGGGGGCAACACGAATGACATCACGGTACTTGCGCTTCAGAGCAGAGCAAGTCAACACCACGCCCCTATTGCCGCGTTCAAGCTCCTTGAGGGATGCCTCCCGGAGGGCCGTCAACCAGTCCCACCGATCAGCATCCGTCAGGGGAATACCGGCGCTCATCTTGTCAATGTTGGCTTGGGGGTGGAACTAACAACTATTGTGAGCCCGATGTCGTTGCGGGTCATGGGACTTGGGACAAAGAACATACCTCATCACCCTCAATGTACGGCATATGGAGAACGGTGGCCAAGTATTTGGCAACTGTGCTCTTACCACAACCCGCAGGACCGGTGACGAGCCAGATATGGCGTTGCTCGTCCTTGGAAAGCGACGAAGGGACACTGCCGTTGGTGCGCACACCACTCGAAAGAGATGATGTTGGGAGTCTCATGGTGCTTGGTGATGGCGGAATGCTTTGGTGGCCGTTGGAGAGAGCAGGTGATGCTGGGGTCTGTCCCTTCAAGGAGATCGCGGAATCGTATGAGAGCATGTTAGGTTCGGGTACTGGTGTTGGCTCTGAAGATGGCTGTGGTGACAGAATGCTGGGCGGAGCAAGGCCGAAAGGCTATTGTATGCTTCGTCTGTCGAGATAGCCTGGAGTTGCTCTGACGGGAAGAGCAGCAGTGATGACGTTGATGTAAGTGGGTGGTGATGAGTGGCTGGAAACGAGGACATGCGCTACCTAACGTGGTAATTGGACGACGACGACGACGACAACAAGGGGATCACAACGGACTGCAGAATACTACGGCCCATTGAGAGAGGAAATGATCACGAAAAGGAGCTTAGGGAAAGGGCCATTCAAACAAAACAAGGGGGTGGTTGGAATAGCAAGGCAAAAGGAGCCAGCCGATGGCGGCCGGTTGGCCATTTATATAGCTGAATCTTGTAGCAGGTCATACACTACCTGGAAGTGATGACCTAAAAGTTTCCTCTTCAGCAGACCCAGGCGGGCAGGTTGGGGCCCCAAAGAAAGCCAAAAAAAAAAGGTACCACTGGTACTTCTGAGCTTGGGGGGCCCCTTCAGCTTTAGCGGAACCCGCTGAGCGATCCGCCTACGAAAGTGCGGGAACCCCATGGATCCTAGCCTCGAGGGGGGGCAACATGGAACCTCGAGAACGGGCGGGTGACCTGATGGTACTGCGCCCACGCGCCGTACCCAGGTACTCAGAGCAGTGGAACTTGGGGGGCCAGAATCTCACCAAGAGATTTGACCCCATTGGTCCAGCGGCGCCCGCCAGCCAAAGGCGTCCCCAAGCACCATGACAGGTCGAATCCACCGCCGACAGGGAGGGCGTGTACCGCGAATGAGTAGCCCAAAGTAGGCTTCAAGTATCCACACGTGATGTACATGTACCTTGTCTGGAAGCTCGGGGGAAGCTTTTCCTGGAGAAAAGCGTGGGATGAGTTGGGGAGAAAGTTGGGAGAAGTGTGGGGAGAAGTGTCAAGGAAGAGAAGGTGGCTGACTCGACAAGGGGAAACAACTCACTTCCACCCTGACAACGACGCCGGAAAGGGAAGCTGGCTGGAAGCAGCATCGCATCACCAACGATGAAACAAAGAAAACCGCTGTAAAAACTCTAGCCTTGACGGATGGGACGGGCAGAGAAACGACGGGGACAGGGTTCGAGACGTGGAACTGTTAAGAGTCACAGAAAGTTAATTAAGCTACTTCGAGCTTTGTACCTTCTCATGGTCAAGCTCGGAACATCTTACGGCCTCGGTGTAAGGAAGGAGCGAGCCCACAAAAATACAGCATGGAAGGAGGACGGCAATGATGCAGCCCAGCGCTCCAATTAAACGAGTGCGGTGAGCTACAACGAGGTTCCATTCAACTGTCTTCTAGGCATGCTTGCGTGATGCAGGAAGCAATTCACACGGAGAGGGCTCAAAAAACTGTAACAAGTAAAGCCAGAGACTGGCATTCCATCCACAATCCCATTCCACCCCCCATTGCATTGCTATGAGCACTGTCCAGCGGACGCTATGGCCGTGGGGTTGTGGCAGTGGGAAGAAGGGAAATGAGGGCGAATACCCACTAGCATCTGCCGGTACCATTGCCATCACGGGGTCTGCAGAGCACTGGCGCAACCCATAAAAATCTCCGCTCAAGAATTTTCACTAGCCCACACTCCCAGCCTGATGCGGACCACTGTGCTAGCTAGCTTTGAATTGGGAACGGCCAGCCGATGGCAATTAACCTTCCATGACATGGAAGCAAGGCACAGCAACAGAATGTAGACTGACTGATGAAAACAGTGCCTTCATCACAAAGCTCCTATTCGTGCGACTGCCGGCATCTGGCTCGATCTGAACACAAACTGCTCTCATACACTTAAGTTTTCGGTGATGATGAGGGACAAAAAGACATTTCTGCTCAACTAATGACAGCTCCAGCAGAAGCGTGGGGGGTCTTTTCCGGCCCCGCCACAGAGAATGGGGGTTGAGGTTCGCTGAGAGACGCCGCCGATGGCAGGGGGAGGGGTGGGTGGAGCTGCCCAATTACTGGATGGGAGTCCTGGGGACGATCCTGGGACATCAGATTCCTATCCTGCTTCCATTTTGTGAACAAAAATCTCACAGAACGAAACAACAACCCATCAAAGCACAAAGGCAACATCCCTCCTGCAAGGATTGGCGGAAAAAAAAAAAGAGTTGGCCTGCCGTCATGGCTGCTGGTCGGTTTTTACGCCCACCATTGTGGGCTGGTCGTGTGGGAGTGTCACAACCGATCTGTGATCGACCCCAAACACCGCCCAGACGCTTGCGACCAAAGCTCCCATCTCGTGTGCAGTTCCCAAAAGGTCTGGACGGCGCCTGGACTGAAAGCTACGATGCTGCTAAAATGGCTTGCACGCAAGGCACCGCAAAGTCAGCCGTAGAACGGTACATGAACCAGGACCACACCTCCTAGCTTACATCATCGTTGTCTCTACGGGCCAATAGTCAGCCACGGCATTCTTCCTTTTCCTGGTCGAATACTATGCAAAGTTTCATCGTTCACCACCACGGCAGGGCCAAATATGCGGCAAAGAACCATTCGTGTGTAAAAGAAACGTCCGGCTCCGACTTCGAACTCAGCATCCATTCCGTGTTCCTGGACATGGGTTTTGTTTGCCTGCCCCTTCACCTCTTGGAACGAAAACCCAACGCAACCCCGGGCGCCACAAAGTGGTAGGTAGAGCCCCTCGCTGGCCTCGTGACGTGCCTTGTTTTGCACGCCCCGGTCTGCCCCTCTCACCGATTGTTTCGATACCCACTCCCCAGACTCCTGGAAATTGGACGTGGTGGAACTTGCTTGTGGCCAGGCACCCCGCTCGGCTCGGCTTCCGGGCCCCTCGGGAGGAGCTACAAACATTTAGACTCTTGGGTCGAATGTTTCTTCCCTGATCGTGGATTTCTCTGACTTCTTCACCAGGAAGTTTTGCTATTTCTCCCATACTGCTGGGTAGAACTCATCTCAAAGGCGCCGTTGCATCACCGGCCTCGAGCATGCTACCTGCATCAGCGCGGAGTGAAATAAAAAGAATGCTGCACACACCCCGCATAGCCTGAGCCTTTCTCAAACTCCCCACCTCCATGGAAGTCTTCCTGCAGCAGCATGCAAAGTCTTGCTTCCCGAGTGGGTTTCCGGAAAGCAGAAGGGGGTCAGCGTTGAGAGTACATAGTCAGTACAGGAGTACATACATGCCCCCTGCGGAGTGCGGGCGGTCTTGGTCGACGGGATGTGATGTGGGAATAGCTTCGCCTCTTCCGCCGCTACTGTCACGGCACTGACACCCCAGGAACGGGACTCCCGCCCGGTAACCTCAGGTACCTCGACAGACCCAGATTGTCACAGATGTTCCATCCTTCACCGCTCATCGCCTTCATCAACTCACTCTTTCACCTAATTAGTTTGAGCGGCTGCTGACCCAACCACCGTACAGCACTGCAGCCGAAGACCCCAAGCGCACTTAGACGCACATGTCCTGCAAGCTGACCATTTTCAAAGTCAGTACCGGTCCATCCAACACTTTCTTCTCTACAACAAGTGGAACGTATGACAGGGGAGCAACAACAAAGCTCATGGCTGGAGCAGCATTGACCGACACCAATAGGCAGCCTGAGGAGCCGAACTATCAAGGTACTCCAAGTCAGCCAGTACAAAGCAAGCAGACCGATGCTGCCAGAGTCGGGAGTTCCGTGTTATTTTCCAATACTTCACCTTCTTTTTCCCAGCGACGATGTATCGCTTCTGCAGACGCAGCGCTGCCTAGAACATCCACAGGCGCCGGCAAGCCGAGGGATCTGTCTTTTTTCCACCAACTCTGATGAGGCAGATCATGCTGGTTCCTTCGGTCTTTTCGGCATAGCGTCATGCAGACGCAGCATGACACCAAAACCAGAAACCCCACGAAAAATGAGCTTCCCACCGGTACCCAGCCCTGTGCTTTGGTGCTTGCCCCAGCAGCATTTGAGCTCCCCGGATGAAAGGTCACACTCACCTAGCTGTTAACCCGATACTTTATGGCCAGGTTGGCAAACGGTGGCTAGTGAAACCGCAGTTGCCATGGAGAAGGGGTCACGAGATGTGTCCCCTAGCAATCATGGCGGACAAGGGGTTGTGGCTGTTGGTTAGTGTTGAGAAGCTGCCCTATCGTGGAAGGCTGTTGGGGCTTCGTTGCAGGTTTCTTTGCCCATGCACGCACCTTCTTCAGAAGTCCCGTCTTTACCTTGGCCACCTTGGGTACGGAAGAGCCAGCTTCGCCCAAGCAACGGCAGAGCCCAGAGTTGAAGCAGCAGTTGGACTGCTACGAGATGACGTCTCACAAGCCCGATTGATGCAGGTGGCCAATGGAAAACAGGCAGAGGAATATGTGCTATTACTATTCATGCCAGGGCCACCTGGGACTGAATTGCCTAAATGCATTAGTCCCAGTTGGAAGCCGCTCGTGGGTTCTGAATGGGCTTGTGGGCCTGCTTTGTCCACACCACCGTCATCGTCTCAGCCATCATGGTATCATGACCAGTCTGGCGCAATCTCGGAGGCTTTAATTGTGTTCTGCGATGTCGGAATTTCATGACGGGCAGAGTGTATTGGGCAGCCCCCTATTCCGCGATAGGCGGTCGCGTTGATAGGGACTATCAAACTATCAACTCAAATCCTCTTCCGGTAGCCCACTCTTTCACCCTACCCAAATCGACGGCGTCGGGAGGCAACCCGTATGCACGGGTACTATTTCGGTTCTTGTACAAACCTAGAAGCTTCACACTTGGGCCACTACGCTTGCCGTCGTTTGAATCGCCGACATCGCACCGCCCATGCTAGCCTCGATTGGCCCATCAAGAGTCTTATCAATGTGTGTGAATGGTGATGCTCTTTCCTTCCGTATAGAGACCAGCATGTGTTGCAAGGCACGAGGTTTGTACCTTGTAAGTCCATGGAAGTACCACACAGCTCGTATCATCTTCCGTCGCGTCGGATTGAAGATTTTTCTGTCGTTCATCAACCATCATCGGCTGCTGGCTGCTGTTTCAATCGTGGATCCGGTATGCAGTGGCACGAGCCGACGGTGGAAGACCTAGGAAGCTTGCCCCGCGTTGACCGCTTGATGCTGCCCCTCATTCAAAATCATTGATTTGCCAGCCGAGGCCAACGCCGGAATACAACAGACTGAAGATGTTATTTTCTCTTCAACTATTGTTTCTCGGAAAGGCATTGGGTATTAATAGAGATGTATCAGCACATGAGGCCCAACACCCCCTGTATCGGTTCATTGAATCACAGGCAAGCTTCAAATTCATCTGAATGCCCCTCCTTCCCTTCTGGGAACTTTGCCCCTGTCTCAAGATTCCCCTCCATGTCGTGGCTTGTAAGGCTGAAGCTCCAGATGCCAAGAGCCAAGACCCCCCGCAATGTGGCTGAATGGCAGTGGCGCTCAGGTAGGGTCTCGGCCAGCCACGGCTGGAACAGCCCCATAATCCACAGGTAGCGGCCGATTCGGGCAGTTGGAGGACACTGGAGCAGCAGCAGCAGTGCAGGTTGCAGAAGAAGGTTATTCGACTATTGGAGCCCGGTGTTTTGGGCGTTTATTGTTGCCGCCTTTTCGATGCGTCTTCTCTTCCGAGCCCCTCTCCCATCAAGAGGTTTGTTGAGGCTCGCTTCTTCGGTACCAACTGCTCGGCCATCACTTGGTCGTCCATCAACACACTTTAAATCCACCAGACTATCACCGCTGCAGCCGCACCGACTGTTCAACATGAATGCCCAGGAGCTCAGCCAGTACTACGCCGATGCCCCGCCTGCCGTCGTCAGGCTCGAAATCGAGAAGCACTTTAACGCCTTGGATGACAAGCAAAAACGTTATGCCCACTTTATCAGCCGGTAAGGAACCTACTTTTAGACTTTGGTATACTTGAGAGGAAGTTCACGGATGTACTCGTATTGGTCACATGGGTCCATCCCACAAGTTGGGCTTATTACCAAACTTTGCTATGCCCCCGTGGTCAGACTTATGATTCACATGGACTCGTAAACAAACAATGCACTTGCTAACACCCGGGACAGAGCATCCCTTGCGGGTAACCGCATAGTCTTAAGGCAGGTCTCACCCGAGTCCGAGTCCATCTATGATTTTATCATTGCCCTCCACAAGGCTGCTGGCGGTGACTGGAAGGGTCTCGCCCAAAAGGTTGGCGTTGATGAGGCCGGTCTCTCCGCTTTCCTCCAATATGCCGCCCAGTTCCTCGGCAACAGTGGCAACTACAAGAGCTTCGGTGACTCCAAGTTCATCCCGAGATGCGATGAGTCCGTGTTTACTGCCCTTGCCTCTGCCTCTCCCGAAGCGGAGAAACACTTGGAGGCTACCAATGGCGCCATCTTCTCAGCCGACAAGCCCGGCCTCCTTCACCTCGGTTTCACCGATGAGGGTCACTTGACCACGTACTACCCTGACTCTCCTAACATCACCAAGGACGAGATTGACGCTATGGCCAAGTGGATGCAGGCCAAGGGGCTGCTGCCAGAGAACACCAGACTCCGTAAGACCAAAGACGGCGTCTTTGAACTTCTCATTGCGTCTGCTATCACGAGCCTCCCTGCTGAAGGCGGCGATATCGGGAAGGAGACCGAGTTTTCGATTAGCGAGGGACCGCTTGAGGGTAAGACCATCAAGCTAGTCTATGGTGACTACTCCAAGGAGATGGCTGAGATCACCAAGAACATCAAGAAGGCGGCCGAGAACGCCGAGAATGAGACCCAGGTGAAGATGCACACTGCGTATGCCAAGTCTTTTGAAGAGGGTTCGCTGCTGGCGTTCAAGGACTCCCAGAGATACTGGGTGCGGGATCAGGGCCCAATGGTTGAGTCCAACATTGGATTCATCGAGACGTACCGTGACCCTGCTGGTGTGCGTGGCGAGTGGGAGGGCTTCGCTGCTGTTGTCAACCAGGACAGAACTCGGGCCTTTGGCGAGCTCGTCAGATCCGCACCATCACTCATCCCCCTCTTGCCATGGGGCAAGGACTTCGAGAAAGACAAGTTCCTATCCCCAGACTTCACCTCGCTTGAGGTGCTGACGTTCTGCGGGTCTGGCATCCCTGCTGGCATCAACATCCCCAACTACGACGATATCCGGCAGCTCGAGGGCTTCAAGAACGTGTCTCTCGGGAATGTGCTGAGTGCCAAGGCTCCTGATGAGAAGATCCCCTTCATCGCTGAGAGCGATCTCGAGGTGTATAAGAAATACAGAGATGCTTCTTTTGAGGTGCAGGTCGGTCTCCATGAACTCACTGGACACGGATGTGGCAAGCTTATCCAGGAGACTGCCCCCGGTGTTTACAACTTTGATGTTGAGAATCCGCCTGTGAGCCCTGTCACCGGGAAGCCTATCGCCACCTGGTATAAGCCGGGAGAGACCTGGGGCTCCGTCTTTGGTGGTCTTGCTGGTGCTTACGAAGAGTGCCGTGCTGAACTTGTGGCCATGCATCTCAGGTGTGTTGTCTCTTCCGGGTTTATATGTAGCGTAACTCTCTAACATGAAGACAGCTGTGAATTCTCCGCTCTCAAGATCTTCGGCTTCGGCGACGGCACCATAGATATCGACGGCGAGGCCGGCGATGTTCTCTATGCCTCGTATCTTAGCATGGCTCGTGCCGGTTTGACATCGATCGAGTTCTGGGACCCCAAGTCCCAGAAGTGGGGACAACCTCATTGCCAGGCTCGTTTTGCCATTCTCAAGGTATGCTTTTTTTTTTCACTTGCCCCCAAAAACCGTTGATTATGCTATGTTAGCTGACATCAAACCAGGCCTTCCTCGAGGCTGAAGATGACTTTTGCAAGTTGGAGTACAAGACCGATGATCTTTCTGACCTCACCATCCGCCTTGACCGCTCCAAGATCCTGACCAGTGGCAGAAAAGGTAAGTTTTTATTTTATTGTTCACAGACAACAATAATATAGCAATGACTAACGGTGTAATTTTTTCATTTACAGCCGTCGGTGACTTCCTCCAGAAGCTTCACATCTACAAGTCCACCGCCGATGTCGAGACTGGCTCCAAGTTCTTCACAGAGATGTCCAACGTCGGCCTCGAGTACTGGGGCACCAAGGTGAGGGATGTGGTTCTCAAGAACAAGCAGCCGAGGAAGGTGTTTGTTCAGGCCAATACATATCTGGACGAGAAGACGGGCCAAGTTACGATCAAACACTATGAGTCGACGCTGGAAGGTGTTATTGAAAGCTGGGCTGATCGGGAGACTTGACTCTTGACTGGACAGCGCGAGGAGCTTGGGTTTAAGAAGGGAGGCATGAAAAGGCCTCAATCTGTCCTCTAACCGCTTTGCACGTCAGCCAACAGATAGCCGGAACGGCCCGGTTGCAATCAAATCAAAGCAAAAAATATCTTCACTCGAAATGACTCCATCAAGCAAGTATAATAATAAGTCTTCGAATCGCTCGTATTTTAAATAACCGTGATAAAATATTAAAACATCGCCCAACATATCATAAATCCAGAAAAAAGATAACAACAACAAAAGCATAGCATTCCTTCCAGTTTTTAAACCCTGTTGAACTGTTTTCCTTTTGAGGGTATCGATGGTTCATATTTCTCCACCTCTTTCGTCATTATAAAATTCAATACCGAAGCTTTCAAAGTGGTCCGCTCTCCACTTCACCATCCCCCCAGTCTGGGTAATGTCCATCACAAAGTTCCGCACACCCTTTCCCAGTCTAGTCTATACATGTTTTCATCTATACATGCTGACTCTTGACATCTAATCCTCCACTGCTATCCTTTCAACCATCTACACGCTCAATATACGATAAATATATATGAGGAGCAGATGTCCGTCCCCAGGCGCAACTCGACTCGACTCGACTCGACTCGACTCGACTCGGACTAGCTCTCACGAGGCATGGTCGATATACTTTGTCAAACAGGGCTTTGATCCTTCCTCCCTTCCAATCTCTCATCTTCCTCACCTCAAGACAGCTCACGTCTCCTCTTCCCCCTGGCTCACGGCAACCTCCATTTCTGGCGCCTCACTGGATCTCATGTCCCCATCTTCCCCTCCGCTGCTATCCTTCCCACCAGAGGAGCTGTGAGTCTTCATATGCCTCCTCAGCTGATCCTGCCTGTGGAAATTCCTATCACACCCCGGCACTGAGCAGTTGAACCTTCCTTTTACCTCGTGAGTACGCTTGTGTTTCGACAGATTGGAAGATTCACTAAAGCCCTTGCCACAAACTGGGCAAGTGAGAGGTTTGGCGCCGCTGTGGACTCTTTGGTGCATTGCTGGAGGAGTCAATGTTAGCTAGGGGGAACGTGATAGAAGGAGGAAGGGGGGGGTTACTGAGCGCAGAAGGATAGCGAAACGTTTTACTGCAAAGATTGCAAGAAAGCGGCTTCTCGTTGCTGTGGATGAACATGTGCTGGGTTAGGGCTTGCTTGGCGGAGAAACCCTTGTTGCAGACGGGGCAGATGTGTGGTTTATCTACGGCATTGTTAGTATATAAAGTGGTGATGGAGTGAAAAGGGGAAACTCACGCCCTATATGGGTCTGCATATGCCTTTCGATCTTACTCCTCTGCGGGAACCCAGACGCGCCCGGCGCACTACGCGGGCAATCATCCCACCCACATCTGAACCCCTGATCCCCTGGCCGCTTTTGCGCGTGCTTGATATGGCAGTTCGAAGCATGTCTAAACAACGCCTCGGCGTCGTCAAAGACGAACCCGCAGATTTCAGAAGAGCCTTCTTCCCGCCAGAGACAGCGGTGCTCCTCGTTGGCTTCCATTTTGACGTCGTCGTCTGCTGAGGAGACAATGGAAAGACTTCGATTGTGCTTAACGTCGGTCATTTCTACATTATTGGACGTTGGTGTCAATGGTGAGGGGGTTCCGAGGGAGGCTGTGGTATCTGAGGTGTCCAAGGCTGGCGCTGGCGGTGACATTGTTTCCCTCGATGACATGATGTGGTGATTCTGAAAGCTCCCCATCTGCCCAGACCCTGAACTTGATGTTGGCCCATTGGTGAATTGGACTTTGTGATGGGAGAAGAAATGGGCGGCGAAGGCTTCGGGGTCGTGATATTGAGCTCCACACTCTTGTAGCCTCTGGTTGAGCTGATTCCTCTGGTTCATTTGATTCAATTGGTTCATCTGTTGGATGTTGGATGTGGCCAAATTAAACTGACTAAAGGCATCGGTATTGTTGAAGACTGGCATGTGACATTGGGTGTAGATAGAGGGATCGCCCAGTGGACATGGTGTAGTGCAAGGCTGCAAGTTTGAATCGTCGTGGGCGATCAGCAAGTGGTTTGCTATGCTACCTACCGCGTTCCAGGTGGGTGACAGCAAGAAGTTGTTTTGAGAGGGCTGGGCCAGGCCGAAGCCTAGATTATTTATTGCTGTATCACCAAGCATGAGCCCAAAAATACCACTTGAAAGGGGACAACTGAAGGCCAGCAAACCTACATTGTTGTTGGAAATTAAAACTGTGCTGCGGCGAGGACAGGCCAGGCGCATGGTTGATGGAGATGAGGGCAGCAGCACCATCACGAACTTCCTCAGGGACCTGAAGAACAGGTCGAGAGGGGCAATTCTGGTCTGTACAAGCGTCCTCTTCCGTCGCACACTCTTCCCCGGTGCACTTGCCCGTCATGGTACACTCGCTGTCACAGCACCCGCTGGCGCTCATCGATTGGCAATCCTCGTCCTCGCAGTGCGATGCCATGGTGGAAGACATGTGGTGGTCAAAACATTGCTGGTACGGGTTCGACAGATCCAGGTCGGTATGGAACTGGTGTTGCTGAAGGGGCATGCTGCTGAGATCCATTTGATACTGGTTGTGGACCGCATTATCTCGAGGGTTCGCAAAGCGATTGTTCTGCCATCGCGTCTGCGGGGCCAGGGCAGCTGGAGCCCCGCGGTGGTTGAACTGTTGGAAGCCATTGTAGAGACCGACACCCATGCAAGCGTCTACGCAGAGATCGTCGTGCGACTCATAGGCAACGCTGCCCGTGTTCATCCGTGAGGGATCGGAATTCATATGCGTCATGGTTTGGTGCGAAAGCTGGCTCTGGGCCATGGCAGAGAAATCGAGACTGCTCAGTTGGTGGTCGTTGCTGCTCTGCGAATGCCGGTGGAAGCCATCGCCGTATCCGGGAAAGCGTTGAGGGTGCCCGAAGGAGCCGTCCATGGTTCGGCGCGCTTCTGAGCGCCCAAGAATTGGGGACGGGGGGACGGGGGTGGTGGGTGAGGGCGAAGGCGAAGAGAGCGCGGGTTCGGGGCAACGGCCCAATGAGCGACGAGTCGGCAGCGGTAGTGGACGGTGGGTAGTGGGCACCTATAGACGACTACTGAGTGTGCGCCGGGGAGGGCATCAACATCGACGACGACAATGGTGGCGAGATGAGAGGCGGGCGGTTGCTGAAGAAGCTATGGGCAAATGGCGGCTCTGCGCTCGAGGATTGATAGGGTCAGGCGGGTTGTGGATCGAAAAGGCGAGCACGTCGACAATATTATTTTGCACTTTGTGAGAACCTTGACGGCCTAGCAAAAGACCCGCTGTGCGTCTCTTACTGGCCCCAGTACCACCTGCTTACTTGCTCCTTGACTTGTGTTCGACTTGCTCAATTGACCAACCAATTCTAAACTCAAGTGAAATCGTTATTCTCGCTTTCTGGTATCTGGAAACGTCATGTATCTCAGACATAACCCTTTTTACACCCTCCTGACTGTCCTCTTTTCATCTTGTTGGTGGTGTTCTTGCTCCTTGGCCAACTGCCCCCTCCAGGGCACCAAACGTGGGGTTCACAATTTATGTGGGGCTCCAAAGACTGAAAGGAAAGCGGCTCTTCTGATTGGCTAGAGACTTCATCATCAGTTTCACTGCCATTGTTACATGCCTTTCTAGGGTGCAGACTCGGGGACTCGCCATATTGGAATAAAGGTACATACAGTCCCCCATAAGCACCGGCGTGCTTTTGTGAAGCTGCCAACACAAATACTACAAGGGCACATGCCTCTCTGATCGACTGCTTAACACATAAAATTTGTCCGTGTTGATCACAGTCAACTGATGATGAAACCAATCCCACCCTGTCTCGATAAGCAACCCAGGCATCCGGACCTCCTGGTTGACTTGACGTAGCTTGTATATGCGCAACATCAGGCCTTCCTCTTTCTTATTGGGAATTAGACGGCACTAGAACAATCCCATAGTTCTAAACGGCAGGCGTCGGCAACGGTCAGCAACAGAAACAAGCCAAGAGCTTCTTCCTTCGGCTCGGTTTGCCGGGCGCGGGCCAAGCAATTGCCAGCCACGTCAACTGCCTAGCACCGAGTTACATTAGCTACAGCCTCACCTGTTATCATCACCTTGACACCGAATTCAAAGGCCAATAGTAATATCGCAACTGATAACAAAACAACCTCTTCATGAAAATTAACATTTTACCTTGAAAAGATCACAACCTCAGTCTAACTAGTATACCACTAAAACTCTCATCCAATCTGTCCCTCAAACCCAGCCACGACCCCTCACTTATCACACACAACATCTCAAGATTATCATCCAAGTTTCACATCTTTCACTCAGACATACAAACCAAATACCATGGGTAACCTATGCGGCAAACCCTCCTCCGATCCATTCTCCTCCCCCGGCCGCCGCCTCGACTCCGCCCCTCCCCCTGGCAAACCATCCTCTGCCTCAGTCCCGCAATCAGCAATCTCCGCATCAAAAGCCTCCAAATCCTCCCCAAAAGTTGGCGGTCCACCTAGAACCCTTGGTGGTGGTGGTAGTGGTGACTCACCCTCGTCCTCTCAAGATGATGCCAGGAGAAAAGCCGCTGCGGCAGCAGAGGCAAGTCTAATCCCACAGCGCCCTCACAAGCACACATCACACGTCCAGCCCAAGAAAGTCTCATTTGCAACTTTATTGAGCCTCTTACCCTCCCCCCCCCCCAAACAAGAATCACGACATCTCACGCTATCATCTCTCCGTATCACTCGGAGAAACAGCAGACAAAACGGAATAACTAATACATCAGTGCAGGCCCGCTTCCAGCAATCCAAAAAGGGCGGCAAGCTAAAGGCCCAGCTGGATAAAGACAAGGCAAAGACGAGAGTCGACACCCTCAAGGACGCAAGTGAGATCGAGAGGCGGCATCGGGATGCAGACAACAACGCTGAGGTTCTGAGGAATTCCTAGCGCTTTCAAAGCTCAGCCACTAGAGAGGTCACAAAGAAAGGCAACTGATATTGCGGGAAGAGATGGGCGTTTTGGGTGTAAGATGTCTGTTGTTTGTGTGCTTCTTGGTTTTTATGTTCATTTTGTTTTTTTAACCGATGTTGCTGAGCAGGGTTTCAATTGGTAGCGATTAGGTGTGTAAATATTTCAGGTTTTGAACATACCCTTCATTCTTTTGCCATTATGAACGGAGTTGCCAAGCGGTCGAAACATGAATTGATTTGGATTAAATAAAGCCCCTCTAGTCTCCATATACGCTATGAACCGAAAAAAGCTTTTGCGACATCAAAAAACCCAATGGACGCCAACCATGTTTCCCAGTTGATATTTTGATGACGGAGCGCAGCAACGCCCCCCTGAGCGATAACCCTTACACAAAACATTTACCCATGTCCCCGTTTATGTGATGGTATACCTTCCGCTAACAGGCGCCCTGCTCTCCGCATCCGCCGCCGCAATCGTGCCTTCTCTCAACAGACGGGTAAGCTCCGAAAGGGCATTGCCCACCACCACCTCAGTATCACCCTCAATAAGAATATACAACTTCGCCTCCTGCCCTGGTCCCGGCTCCTTCCCGGGAGGGTAGTACGTCCCCTTGGTAGTGATCGAAGTCCCTGTAGCCTCCAAAATCTTGGCCACATTCGTACGATTGGTAACCGCCCATCTTGCCTTCTGAGGGAAATCGTTGATCTCCAATGTAGCATGGAAAGCACCCGCATCCGGACCCTTATTATCAATCGGCTGGCCCGGTCTAAGCTGGCCAGCCCTCGCCAACCGGGCATTAATCTCGCTGATGGCCGACGCTGCCTTGTCCAGGGCACCTCCGCCTTTACCCGCGCTGGCACTGCTGCTACCGGCGATGACGCCGCTGCTCTTAATAACACCGTGCTCAAGACCACCGCTGGTCTTGCCCTCGACCGCCTCCGCCTTGGAGGCGTCACGAGAAACAATAGCACTGACAGCAGCCTGGATGGCTTCCTTGGCCTTATCCTTCTTGGTTTCTTCGCCCTTGTCGTCTCCCTTGTCGTCTTCTTCCTCGCCTTCAGCCTTATGAGTCTTGCGCTCGCGGAGACGAGCTGCCTCACGTTCCTTGTCGAGTCTCTCAAGACCTTTGCCGCCGAAGCCGCTGGCGTCTTTGGCTTTGCCGGCCTTGACTTTCTCTTTCCAGGACTTGCGCATCTCGCCGAGGCGCTCGGGGATGGGCTGCCCGCTCTGTTCGAGGGCTTTTGCTACACCGGGGGCGCAATTTTCTTGTTCTTCGGTGATGAAGGTGACAGCTGTACCAGTGTTACCTGCGCGACCAGTTCGGCCGGCACGGTGGACATAGTCTTCCAGATGGTTAGGAACATCGTAGTTGATAACCAGCTTCAGCTGCTTCACATCCAGACCGCGGGCGGCGACTGACGTCGCGATAAGAATAGGGCAGACGCCCTTCTTGAAGTCGGAGATGGTAGAGTTACGATCTTCCTGATCTTTGCCACCGTGGATTGACATACAACCGTAACCGCGGCGCAGGAGCTCTCGCAATAGATCGTCCGCCTTTTCTTGACGCTCCACAAAGATCAAGGCGCGGACATCATCGTCATCGGCATACAGCTCGCCGAGAAGCTCAAGCAAGCGGACAAACTTCTTCGACTCATCAATGATTTCCACAATCTGAGTAATCTCTGGCGCCACGACACTACGTCCTCCCACGGTAATTTCTACTGGATCCCGAAGAACCTTCTTGGTGAGCGCGTCAATGATGCGTGGCATGGTCGCTGAGAACAAGATTGTCTGCCTGTCCGGTCTAATATTGTTGAAAATCTTCATGACCTGCGGCTCAAAACCCATGTCAAACATGCGATCTGCTTCGTCTAGAACCAAGTACGTGGCACGCTTCAGGTTGGTCACACGTCCAGAGTTGGCGGCCAAGAGATCAATCATACGTCCGG
The DNA here is from genome assembly GCA_033296915.1 of Triangularia setosa. Classification (NCBI taxonomy): domain Eukaryota; kingdom Fungi; phylum Ascomycota; class Sordariomycetes; order Sordariales; family Podosporaceae; genus Triangularia; species Triangularia setosa. The sequence continues at coordinate 69,993 of MU866202.1, read as the reverse complement.
GAGTAGCAACAATAATTTCAGCACCACGCTTGAGCTCGGCGATCTGATCCTTGATGGCATTGCCACCATACGCGGCAACTGCACGAAGCTTCAAGATTTTGGTAAACGGCAGGAGGTCGGTGTAGATCTGGGTGCACAGTTCTCTGGTGGGTGTCATGATCAGGGCAATTGGGCCATCGTCGCCGCTCACCGGGTCTTGGTCCTTGATATGCCGAAGCATTGGAAGAACAAACGCCATGGTCTTGCCCGAGCCTGTCTTGGCGACACCAATGACATCTCGTCCAGACATAATGACAGGCAGCGCTTGCATCTGAATTGGGGTGGGCTTTTCGTAGCCAAGACCCTCGATGGCATCCAGGATGGGCCGTGTGAGGCCACACTGCGACCACTTTTGAACTGGTCTCGGAATGTTCTTCCCGGAGACTTTGATGCCGTCCAACTCCAATCTGAGTTCAGCTGCTTCTTCTTCTGTCATTTGACTGAGTTCAAGTGGCTCAACCCAGAAGTTCTTCCGGATCGTGTTTAGCTCAAGCTTGCTATAATCAATGACCGGGATGTCCTTCTTCTTCTTCTTGGCGGCCATGGCGAGAATAGACGAGGGGTCGGCCTTGTCTGCCTCGTAACCATAGTTATCATCGCTGTAGTACGCCTCGGGCTCAAACATCTTTTTGCCGTTTGCTTGGTTGCTGGGTGGTTTGGATGTCATACCGCCTGCTGGGACTGCTTGCTCCAGATCAGCCATGAAGGCATCCAAGGGATCAATCTCTTCGTCAACATCCATGGCGTTCTCAGCTGGTGTCGTGTCGTCCTTTTCCATGGCAGGAACCTCGGAATCTACTTCCATGGCAATGCCCTCCTTTTGAATACGCTCATCACGTCGTTCTTGGAGAATGCGCTGTGCCTCGGCCATTTCTTCCTCGTTGCGACCCAAGACAAGATCTAAGTCGTCCTCGACATCGTCATCGGCGTCGGCACCAACATACGGCGTAGTGTCAGCATTTTCCAAGGCAAAATCTGGGAGTTTGACAAGTTTCCGCTTAATGATCTCTTCGTCGTCCATGTCGAGCTTGCGCTTCGAGTTTGACTTTTGGTTGTCAGCAGCCTTTTGAAATCCGAATGTACTTAGTGCCCTGTTCGTAGGGAGAAGCCCGCCATCCTTTTTGGCTGCTAAGGCCGGCCCTCCATGGCTGCTTAATTTTACATCACCGAGTTTGACATCGCCAAGTTTAGTTGGTGAACTTGCACGGTTGCCTTTGGCGTTCCTCGCAATGACTTTGGGGTCAAATTTGCCGGCAAAGGCCTGGGTCGATGCGGGAGATGCAGCTGCAGTGGTGGCAGCAGGGCTCGTCGGGGTAGGCGAGGCCTTTGCAGGGCTACTGGGGACAGTGCCGCCGGCTCTCTGGTCCATGGCTGCGAGAAGCGTCCTGGTACTCCCGGCCGACACATCGGCCTCCTTAGCTTCCTTCATAGCATGCTTCTCTTTCATGGCTTGGAGTTTGCGCAGCCGTTCAGCCTTCTTTTCAGCCTCGGACTGAGCTGGGGTTGGTGTAGACTTAGCTGGCTGTACAGTCATGATTTTGTCAGTCCAATGTGTAAGTACGTGTTGGGATTCAAGGAAACATACCTCGCTGGGCTTGACTGGCGCACTATTCTCTACTGGCTGAGGCTGACCCCGGGGTCGGGCACCATCACGCCGAGAATCTGTTGAACCATCACGGCGGGGCCTGCGGTCGCGGGAGTCATCCCTCCTAGTACGGAAATCTCTATCCCCTTCTCTACTATCCCTACCATCCCTACTGCGCTGTCTTCGGCGCTCTGGAGAGCGCACTCGGTCGGGCCCTCTGTCGCGTGACCGCCTTCTATCACGGTGGGCACCTGCTCCATCTCTACGAGAACCTCGGTAATAATCGTCATCTCGGTGGTCTAGGGAGCGGTCTCTCCAGCGATACAAGTCACGATCTCTGGCATCGCGGCCATGGTCCCGGTCTCGCTCGCGGTCACGGTATCGGCGCTGGAAAGAGGCGGACATGTTAGAACGGAAGTGCACCGCAGTTCGGGGGAAACAACTCACATCTGGACTACGTGAGCGGCGGCGGCGATCACGCGAGCCATCACGGCGGTCGCGGTCGCGTCGATCATCATCTTTCCGCTTTCGCGCAGCATGACTTCCTGCAGGAGATGGTGAGCGCGAGTCTCTGGGCCGGGCCATTCTGAATGGTTTGACGGTGGCTCAGCAATTGTCTGTGGCGGTAAAGTACTTTTTAAGAAGCAGTTGACTTCGAGTTGGTGTGTGTGCCGAATCGATGTTTTCGGTCTTCATGCCGTTATCGACGAAGTGGCGCTGGTTTTGGTGTGTACAGACTCTGAAGTGTGAGGACGGATGAGAGATTCAAAGGCCCGCACGGGACATCGAGTTGCTGCAATGTGGACCGTGCTGGAGAAGTTTGAAGGTTGGAGCATGTCGAGCCTTGGGGACAGGGATCATGGAGCCAGCACCGTGCTGTTTCATGGCTTCTGATGACTTTTTACTGTGAGACCTTGGCTTTTCTTCCTGCAGGATACAGTGTGGATGGGCACGGTTGAGGTGAGCATAATGTATAGGGCAATGGTTATGAAAAGCTGAACGCACCAGGCAAGGTGGAATTTGAGAAGTTAGACAAATGAGTAGCATACTGTGAAGCTTAAGTGTTGACACATGCCAAGCTCCTACCAAAAAAAGGAAGCAATGGCAGTGGTACTGTGTGAGAGAGAATATCTTCGATGAACAGAAACTGGGCAAGTGGTCTGTGCGCCAGTATCACACCTCCCTGTGACCTGGTCGCAGGTAAACAGACAGCACCATGGCTCTCCTTGAAGCACGGACTGCACCTGTGAAGCTCGGTAGCTAGGGTAAGGAGCAGCTGGCCAACCACCTCAGCATAAAATCGCAATCTCCCCAGCAGCGTCACTGCAACTGCTGTTTGTTGCGAACCCCTCTTGCAACAACATCACCACCACAGAAACCCAATTCCAGCCTCAATTCCGACTGTCGCTTCGCTATGCTCTCCTCGCTTGGGCTCGCGACTGGCCAGCGGGCCCGCGTCATCGGTGTGCGCTCAGTTTTTTCCAGCCTGGCCCGTATCTCGACTTGTACCGCAGCCCCTCCCAAGGTCCCCACGAGCATTCGCATTGCCGCCGTTTTTAATCGAGGTTTTGCTGCCGCCGCGACCCGCTCAGCAACCAAGACAGCCACAACCACCAAAAAGACCACCGCCACAAAGAATCCGGCTGCCAAGAAGACCACTGCTGCGGGGCAAAAGAAGAAGGCGACGACGAAAGCCACAGCCAAGAAGGCTGCTCCCAAGAAGAAGGCTGTCTCTAAGAAGAAGAAGACGGCGCGCCCCAAGAAGGCCCCCGAGGAAGTCCCCGAAAGCCTGAAGCTATACAGAAAAGCCAAGGAGCTCAGAGCTACGGCTCTTATCAAAGAGCAGCCAACTCTACTCCCTGCAAACCCGTGGCTCATTTACCGTTCGAAACATGCAAATGAAGTACCCAGCACCGGTGCTATCGACATCAGCCGTGGTTTGAAGAAGCAGTTTGAGGCTCTCTCGTCCGTGGAGAGGCAGACTCTCGATGACGAAGCACGTGCGAACAAGGTGAGAAACGATGCGACGTTGATCTCCTGGGCCACGACGTACCCAGTCACGACCATCGAGGCTGCAAACAGGGCTCGGACTAGACTCAGGAGACTTGGAAAGGCGAGCAGGTCCGCCATTCATGACCCCCGTAGACCCAAGGGCGTCCGGTCCGCCTTCTCTTGGTACGTGTCTAAGCGGCTGACTTCTGGGGATTTTGACGGTGTTCCTGTCACAACCAAAATGCCTGCTTGCGCCAGCGAATGGAAGACAATGAGCGAGGCCGACCGCAAGGTATGTTTTTCACAACTATACTATTTTCTCCCGTTTACTAACTAGGCTCGCCAGCCCTATCTCGAAGCCTATCTGGCCGACAAGGCACGTCACCAGGTCGAGAGAGCCTCTCTTTCTCCCTCTCCTTGAGCTAGTTTGACGAGAAAGGCATTGGGCTTCGACCAGTTCGACTTGGTAGCTCCCCCATAATGGCGGCTCATGCTCTAAGAAAAAAGTAAAAAAAGTAAAAAGAAGAAAAAAAGTAAAAAAAAGAAAAAGAAAAGAAAGAAGCCAACTCCATGGTTGCTTCCTATCCACCCGCGAACAAACCACTATTATTAGTACAACTACAATGACGGCTGGCGTTGGTTGGGTTGGTGGCGGAAAAAGGTGGAAGGAGATCGGGAAAATTAAGAGACAAATGAACAAGTCGAAATGCTGTCACGGAACGGAGGCAAGATTTGGTTCTTTTTGCTTTGCTCGTTGTTTGGTTTTCCATGGACTTTTTTCCTTCCCAGCGTCGAATATGTTAGGTCTGCTCTCTGAGCAAGGGCAGCTTTCTCAGAGTGGCTTGAATGAGGAGTGTACTTTTTCTCTTGGGCGCGGTCCTGCAAAAAAAGCAAACAAATATCAAACCAAGTGTGACGTTCTTGTAAAGTTGTTAGCCCCTAAATGAGCACAAAATGGTTCATAACTGTGTTTTTGTGTAATATTTGTGTATTCCTTCAACAATATGCCCATGATCATGGTAATGCCCAGCACTCTGCAATGATAAAATACAGGGGTATCTTCCCAATGTTAATAAACATTTCATATCCATCCTCCATACGCGAGCATATAATCCAACAGCCACCCTCCGAAAAAGCAAAGCTCATTAACAAGCAATTATCAAAGCAAAGAGTTCTTGTAAAAAGATAGCATCTCATCTCGGTCCCATGACGACCACAGCCCCACCGTCTCCCCCAAACCATTTCATCCCAGTGTTCTTCACTTGGCGCCTGCTCGCAACATATAGAAGGAGGTGCATATGCCCAACCACACACCCCCAACACCACAGCTTAATCCAACTGTAATCGCGGTCTCGAGAGCAACTCGTTCCCCAGCCGGCGATGCCCTTCTCAATGTAGTCCGTTAAAAATATCCACGCCGACTTCTTGAGGTCAGGCGGCCAGGAGATGGTGTCGACTAGCCAGTAACCACGCTCAAAGGGACGCAGCCCCCTCGTCTGCGATTGCGGGTTGAATCGAGTAGGTAAGTCCAGCTCCGTAGCCAGTTTAGCCAGCACCGGACTGATAACGTCCTCCGGTCCCAGCTCGGTTTGTGCTGTCGGGGGAGAGGGGGCGTATATCGTCAATTTGGACTTGTAATAGGCAGTCGGCTTATTTGAAATGATCTCAACAGGGGGCTGTCGACGAGGACCAATGTCACTCGTACATCTGGTGAGAGGTTGGCTAGGCTCAGGGTCGGCAGCTATCCGTCTGCGTTTGGCGACAGGTTCCGAATCTGCGCGGGCGAGAACCGGTGGTTCTTGTGAACAAGGAACCAATTTCTGGCTTGGATTCGAAGAGTAAAGTGTTGTCTCCTCAATTAACTCTCCCGTTGATGGTTGGGAAGGCTGTGTGGACAAGCCCTTTCGGGCGTAGATATCCGGAGACTGAGGAATAACCTTGTTTGCCGCGTCTGATGGCGGTAGTCGAGGTAACTCCTGATAGAGAGAGCCTGACAGCCGTGCCCATGAACGACTAGACGCCTGGCCATGTGGTTGACCGCATGGAGGGGTAGAGTGAGATATACTCGGGTGGGCTGGACCGGGCTGCGGGAGACTGGACTGGATCAAGCTTGGCTCAGGTGCTCTGGCCACTTCTTGAAAGTTGCGCCGACGTGGACTTCTTCGCAGCTGTGACCGCAATTGGCTCCCAGATTGTGAATTCCCAGCTAGCCTCTGTGACCTCCTCTGAGCAAGTGGCGATGAATCTAGATGTTGACTGTCGAGAGACGATGTAAAGAAGTCCAGTCTTCTCGATGGTGTACAGATTTCATCGTATAACACATTGTTGTCCGGCATGGAATCTGGCACTTCGCTGGGTGGCGCCTGCCATGATATCTGCATCTCAGATATGCCATGCTCTGGCTCGACGACAGGTTGTAGCCCGGGGGAGTTGAAGTTATGTTCAGCACTTCGAAACGACAGGATCGGCGACTCAATTCCTCCGAAGGCCTGCGACGACTGTGGTGGCTGATCGAATCCATATTCAACAAATTCTCTCTCGCTTGGTTGTGTATCCCCTACCGAGTGCCTAGGAGGTCTTGACAGGATCTCTGTGCAAACCACAGGTTCGAAATCGAGATACGCAGCCGCCAATGTCCGGTACCTTTTGTCGTCGGTGGCTCTCGCAGGTGCGGCGATGTGGACCAAGATTTCTATCTCGGGTCTCACCATGATTTACTTTCCATCCCACGCTGTTATGTTCCTAACGGTAGTCGGAGAGACGGATGCGACTTTCAAGGGCCGTGAAAGTGAGCAAATTAGAGAGTTGTTGCGTATCGATGCTATTCCTGGCAAGCAGTTGATGAAGACCTGGTTGAGAATGAAAAAAGCAAGAAGCCGCAAGTCGCAAGTCGCAAAAACGAGGATATATATATAAATGGAAAGATGGACAACCGGAGAAAATAATAAATTCAGACCGAAAAGCCAACAAAGGCAGACTGGCTCGCTGAGCTGCTCTTATGCTCGTTGTGAGGCCAACAATATGAATTAGACGGAACGCGTGTGAATTGATTGCTGCAGAAGACGTGGGGTGCTCCACCTGCCTGATACGGCAGCTAGGTACGTACCTACCGTCTGACTGGGACAAGGTAGCTTTCCCGCCCTAGTAACCGCAATGGCGGGTAATTAAATATTTTTGCCCCTGTATTCCGCCTAAACTTGGACAGCTCTCCAGTGGAAAGGAGACGCCAAGATACCTAGGAACCACAAGAAGCGATATCCACCCACTGTACAACTTGTAAGAACAACACATCTCCAATTGTCCATCCTCAACGCCTCCCATCCAGCCCAAACCAACCCAGTCACTCCCACACAACCCCAACCTTGACAAATGGCGTCCGAAAAGAAGCCATCCCTCGGCTCTGCCATGGTAATCGGTGGCTGCGGCTTCTTAGGCCACCACGTCGTCCGCCTCCTGTTGCGCGACTACACCACCACCTCCATTTCTGTCATTGACCTCCGGTGCACGCGCAACCGTCGCCCCGAATCGGACGGTGTCAAGTACTACGAAGCAGACATAACCGACGCCGACAAGCTCATCTCTGTCTTCTCAGAAGCCCGCCCCGACGTGGTCATCCACACTGCCTCCCCCCCAGCCCAATCCAACGACAGCGTCTCCCACGCTCTCTTCAAAAAGGTCAACATCGATGGCACCGCCGCTGTCATTAAAGCCTGCCAAACCACTGGCATCAAGGCCCTGGTCTACACCTCCTCCGCCTCCGTCATGTCAGACAACAAATCTGACCTGATCAACGCCGACGAAAGATGGCCCACCGTCCGCGGTGAGAACCAAACCGAATACTACTCCGAGACCAAAGTACGTTTCCCCTACCACCCCCCACCCTATTCTATCTGTATCTAACACCCCCCCCCCCCTTCCCTTAGGCCGCCGCCGAAGAACTCGTCCTCAAAGCCAACCGCGCCTCCCCCACCCCCTCCCTCCTCACCTGCGCCATCCGCCCCTCGGGCATCATGGGCGAAGGCGACACCATGGTCCTTTACCACATAATCAACATCTATCGCCAAGGCCGCACCGGCGTACAGGTAGGCGACAACAACAATCTCTTCGACTTCACCTACGTCGAAAACGTCGCCCACGGGCACCTCCTCGCCGCCCGCGCCCTCCTCCTTACATCCGCCTCCTCCACCGTCCCCCTCGACCACGAGCGCGTCGACGGCGAAGCTTTCCTCATAACCAACGACTCTCCCGTGTACTTCTGGGACTTCTGCCGAGCAATCTGGGCTGCTGCGGGAAGCCCAATGGGCACGGATCATGTGAGGGTGCTGCCGAGGGGGGTGGGGATGGTGCTGGGGTTCTTGAGCGAGTGCTTCTTTGCGGCGATCAGCAAGCCGCCCACGTTTAACAGGCAGAGGATTGTGTATAGCTGTATGACGAGGTATTATGACATCAGCAAGGCGAAGAAGAGGCTGGGGTACAAGCCGTTGGTGAGCTTGGATGAGGGGGTGAGGAGGAGTGTCAAGTGGACGTTGGAGCAAGAGAAGATTAACGCTGAGAAGAAATAGAGCAGCAGAAAGAGAAGTTTGGGTTTCAAACTGGTTTGAAAGAGAGAGATAGATACCAATGGGCAATTATTTGGTTCTTTGGAGGAAGAAAATGAGATTTATCACGTATATATAATACTTAATGAATGATGGGGGTTTTGAGGGAATGAAAAAAAAAACATGGTGCTGGGGTGGAAAGATAGGAAAGAGAGTTAGTTGTATGTAATCAATATATATATACACACATCAAAAATTCGCCCTCTCTTGCACAAAAGGGGTTAAAATTTTGCCCCTTGGAGCTTGCAACTAATGATACTGTGCCGTGAATAGCACTATCACTTTTTGCGGGACTCTCAGGTAGCCAGCCACACACATGGTATCATCTATATTACTCTCTGTCTTTGATGTGTGCGTGGTAAGTGGACAGAAGAAAGTTTCAAGTTATATAAATCCCCCCTCTTGCTATGGAGAAAGAAAGGTCATCGCCTAGGTAAAAACAAAACAAAATAATTAGAACGGTGGTCAAAAATCGCTTTGTTTTGTTTTCCCCACAGAACGGACAGACAGACAGACACACATACAGACAAGAAACACCCCAATTTCCGTTCAAAGCCCCATCCATCCATCCATCATTTCTGTTCACTCTAAATCCTTTCCCTGTTCCCTCTCTGCTTGTTTTTTTGACTCACCCAATTCAAGAATATCAAACACACCAAAAAAAAAGAAGTTTTTTTTTGACGGGACGGATTACTTGTTCCTGTTTCCCGTCTTAATAACAACAAGCTTCCTTTCCCCAGAGAAAATGTAACTAACTCTCCCCCTCCCACTAATCCCAACAAAACAAATGGAAACCCAATGAAGAAAATTAAAATTAAAACGCCTGCAGCTATGCTTTGAATATTCTCTTCAAACCCCGACCCACAAACTTTCCCCATTCTTCCGCAAACAGGGAGGGGTATCATAATTCCGACCTCAAACTCCCGGATGGAGGAGAAGAAGGCAAATGATCAAGAGCTGCCTCCTACGCAGTCCCGGTCGTCAACCCGTTATTCTGCCTCCCCCACCCCGAGTTTCGCCATTCCCCTCTCTGTCCCTGTCCTGGTGGTCCTGGTTGAGCCTGGTTATGCTGCGGCTGTTGTTGTTGTTGTTGTTGTTGTTGTTGTTGTTGTTGTTGTTGTTGTTGTGGCGGTTGCTGTTGTGGCGGTTGCTGTTGTGGCGGTTGCTGTAGTGGCGGTTGCTGTTGTGGCGGTTGCTGTTGTTGTTGTGACGGTTGTGATGGTATCAAATGCCCTGGATTTCCGCCCTCTGGTCCTCTATATGGCGACTGTTGAGGGGGTTCATATGGCCCGCGTTTATGAGGCGGTGGCGTCCCTTGAACAGGGGGCGCTGCCGCAAAGGCTGGTATCGTTGGCTCCTGCATGGGGCGGACGCTGCTTTCCTGCTGCCACGATGCTGGGTCGGTTTCTATCCTCCTCGGCGGTGGGCGGCTTGGGTTGTTGTCGTGACGGCCCATCAGCTCTCCTACATCACTATACTGTCGGATTGGACCGTTGGCTGCACGGTCACCGAAACGCTTCAGAATTTCCTTGGTGGTCAATTCGGCGCTGTTGTTGAATAATGATTGGTCTTGCAGGAGGTCGGCCAAATCATCGGGGACCTATCAACATGTTAGCATAGCTTCCATGAGAATCTGTAACGCAGTTCAAACTGACCAAGCACATCTCCTCAATATTAGCAATTATCACCTCTACGGCCTGAATGGCAAACATAGGATCGCTGTCGAGGCTTGCAGCCTTGTTGGCGTCCAACAAAACGTTGGGGGCAATGACGGTGGCCAAATTCCTGATGTCCATCTTGGACCCGGATTCATCATCCACCTGGTGGAAAGATCCCACCCATTTCAAGAAGCAAAATAAAACTTCCAAGCAGTCGCGGTTAGGCTTTGGAAGCAGGCAGCACGCCAAGTGTAGACAATGCTTCCTCTTCTCTGGGTCTGGAATCTTGGCTGCCGTTAACCAGAGGCGGTATAGTTTCTGTGTCATCAAAGGATCCGGGAGTTCTCGCAGGTATCGCTTCAGAAGAGCGGCCAATTGAACAACGTGGGTCGTGCTAAAGTCCACATCCTCTTCCCTGTCGAGCGCTTCGGCCACCTCTCCCAACTTCTTGAGGTTGCCACTCTTTCGGAAGACACCTTCAACAGAGAGGTCCATTTGCTTCATTGCCGAAATGATATCGTCGATGATGGAAGGAATCTTCAGGGTTCCAGGTCCGACACCGTCAGTCGACTCGCATCCATCCCGCTCAATGATGACTTCCAATGGAACGCCAAATACTCCCTTCTTCTTGACCGTCTTCTGCTTGTCATTTTTGAAAGCCTTGCCGATATTTTTCCAGAAAGTAGGAGCCTTCTTATTCTCAATGAATCCCAAAAGCTCTTCCAGCGTAAACTCAGTCTCGACCATGGGATGCATCGTCATGACAGCTAGATGCCTGACGATGAAATATTCCAGCCCTGACAGCTCTGAGAAGTACCGCCGAGTGCCTCGCATAGCACCCTGGTCACCAAGGCCGCGTGTCCCTACTCCTTTGCCATCTGACAGACTTCGCTGGTGCATGTTATTAGCACCACCGGCCCCTAGTCTTGGTTCTGTGGCTGGAGACCGGAAGAGCTCCTGCCGATTTTGGTTTGGTTGATAGGATCTTTGTTCTCTTGCCGCCTGCTCAGCCGCAACGATTCGTGGAATGTCGTCCAGTGTTAGAGCATCTTGATTGGGTAATGTCATGTCCTCTTCGTCGATAGGCCCGCGCTCGTCGACGATGTGGAAGCCCCTACTCTGACCTCCCTCGCCTGTGCCACCGGCCGACCCAGGTCGCACGCTACTGCTCTCAGGTCCATCCAGAATTCTTGATGTCCGAGCCTTTCTAAAGCTGGACGACAAGTGTTTGTCCATGCGGGTGCTCTTCAATCTTCGAACATCGTTGAGAGCGCTCTCGTAGGACGACTCTCGATGATGGCGTGGATAATCGCCCCCTGGCTGTCTGGATCTACCCTCGGCAGAGTCATGATCACCTCCATTCGGGTCGGAGGGATTGTTAAGAGCGCCGTTTACTCGAAGAATCTCGAGTAGCCTAGCCAGTGCTACTTGTAACAAAAACACGTACTGTTGAAGCTTGGTGATGTGTTCAAACGGCGATATGTGCGCGGGAATGCGGGGATCGCAAGTGCTGCACACTATCTTGGTGTCGTAGGGTGTTAATCGGGCCTCTTGAAGCTTCCGACCCAGTTCTTTACCGCATCGCGAGCAGTTGGCACAGGCCAAGTGCCACCGCTTGTCCCCACTCTTTGCGCATTCATCTTCAATGGGCTTATGGCACAAGATGCACTGATCCGAGTCATGTGCTGATAATCTGGACATACCAGATGTTAGCTGAAGCGTGGTTGTAGAATGGTCGTCCACTTTCAACGCTTCGAGGTCGCTCAGATCATCCAGGAAATTATAGAGACCGTCTGGTGAGTTTCGTTCTTTTTCGATCCGAAGAGCGCCTTGCAGACAGATTCGAATAAGCAGCTTCAAGTAGTGGGCAAGACCGGTGACAAGCGTCAACAGCTCTTGCGTGACGCCGGGCTTACGTGTAACCCGATCCTGGGTCTTGGAGAGCAGCGAGAAAAACGCCACGATCTTTTTGCAAAGCAATTTGGCTTCACGCCCATATGCCAAACCAGCTGCGTATTCGGTTAGTACAACGTTGCGAGGTTTAGGTGCGCCACAGGGGTTATTCTTACATTTGGGGTCTGCCTCGCTGGTCATGGTAGCGTCGAGCCGGTCTGCGGAGCGGAAAAGGATGTCGACATGGAAGATAAACTTCTTGGCTACCATGACACCATCTACATAGGCGCCGTTGCTCACATGCAGGAGCATGTCTGATATACAAGCAGCCGAAGACTCCTCGAAGGTCGAGAGCACGCTCCAAATTCGATACACCTTCTCCTCCATGCGTTCCTCCTCGCCGCGGACGTGTTCGCGGCCAGCAGTGTCATCTTGAGTGATGACAGGAGCTTCTTGTGGTGAATTAAGACGGACGTTCCAAAACTTGTGGATCATGTAGCATTCGGGATGCCAATGTTGATTCTGCCCGTTTCGGAATATTTCAACGAATTGTTTCAGAATCGACGTTTGGCAACCACTACACCGCTGAGCGAACTGGGTTGAATAATGGTAATGGCAATAAACTTGACCATCATGTTCGTAATAGCTGTCCTGAGCACCAAATACCGTTGGGCAAAGGGAGCAGGTGAAGTGATCGACGTGATATTTGCGATCGAGCGCCGTTATGTAGGAGCCTCGCAATGCTCCACCGCATTGATGGCACAGCAAACCCAGTCGTCGGAAATAATCTGTTTCGCAAAGGGGATATTGTCCGCCGCCGTTCTCATCTTCTGCTGGGAAGAACTTGGAAGCTACGATTTGTCCGCAATCCTACAAGCTGGTTAGAAAACAACACACGGGCCAAAGAGCGGCACACCGCTACACTAAGAGGGGTATATTCGAAAAGATCAGAATCAGAACTCACCCGGCACTTGAAGCAGTCCAAATGGAATGTGCCATCCAGAGCGCGAACAAACTGGCCCGTCAAAGGCTCTCCGCACTTCTTGCAGGAACGCACTTGGCCACTGGCTGTCCTAGCCGCCCGTGGCCTTGACCTGTTGCGATCGCCGCTTTGTCTCAACTCCAAATCTGTGTCTCCGTTGCCGCCCAGAGCTGGTGAGTTTGGAGCTCTGCCATTATGAGGAAGGCCGTGAGGGCTCCCACGAGGATCGCCATGTGCCCAATCGCCGCCCCCAAGGCCCAGGCTACCGGGACCTCCACCGCCAGCACCGCCGTAGTCGTATCCTGCCATTGTGGACTGATCCTTAATCCGTCCACTTATGTTCGTTACACTACACCATGTGCGTTCCTCTCCAAAGTAAACAATCGAGGTTGTGGTGAAAGCGAAACTCGAGGGTCAAGGTCGCGGGCGCTGTCGTGAAGTGAATAAACCGGGGGCTCAGCCAGGAGAGGGCCCGACATCAAGCGACTGGCCAAATGAACGACGATGGTCGCTGCGGGCAGTCGGTCTGAACGTAGTATGCGTTGGTAAAGGCGGGGCTGAAGATAACCAACACGATAGGTAAGCGTCGCTCTGGGCAGAGGCTGTGCGGGCAACTGTCGAGCAAGTAATCGGCTGGCTGGGCACGATTGGAGGTTGAGGCTGAACGACGACGTTGAGCGAGCGAGAGCAACAGCGGGCCTTGCTGTGTAGGAAGTTGGCAGTGCAGTTGAAAAGGGAAGTCTCGTGGTGCAGTCGGCTCGGTCTCTTTGCAAACTCGGATCTCGAAGTATCAATGTCTGGCCAGGATGGATTGTCACGTTCGTGGGATGCGGATGTAGATGCGGATGCGCTGAGGTTGGCTGGAGATGACAAGAGTAGGAGACGTTCAGGAGGCCAGGTTGTGGTCCACAGTTCACCTTACTCCCCCCAGTCGGGTCAAGACAGCAGCGATCGACAGCTCCCCGCCACGGCGGAGCGCCAATTTCAGGCTTTCTGGGAGACAGGGACAGCGCCTTTCTCTTAGGGGAGGTTGCAGGCAGGCAGGGCTACCTTGGAGCTCGAGTTGCAGGAAGTAAAGATCAGAATCAACAGCAGATCAGAATTCGGGCTTGAAAAGAGAACAAGATGCTCGAAACAACACGCGGGCGATGGGCGCATCCTGCTCCTTGAATTTCCTAGGGTCGCCGCAGAGAGCCATGACCGCTGTCCGAGTCCTGCTCCGCTGCCAAGACCTTTCCGCTGGTGCCCTATAATTTTTAGTGACAACGGCCAAATGGGGAAATTGCCCACTTATGCCCAAGTTATTCAGAGGAATGGCAGCAACGTGCCATGGGATTTTTGGATGCATTTCGGCCCAAGGTCTTTGGCCGTTTGTTGGAGAGGAATAAGTTGTCACCGAGCTATGTGCCGTGCTGTCTATTTCCCCTCCCTTACTTCATGTTACATGGCTACCTAATAAACACAAGCCACCGTCCTTTTGTTTTATCCTACCGGTTTTTTGTTTTGTACCGAGGCTTGGATGACGGGATGATGCAAAAGCAGGGAGGGGCCCAACATTGCTCCTGTCCTGCATCAATTGCTCTTGAGGTGGAGCTATGGAGGCATTTGATGCCATTTACAGAGACAAATCCACTTTGATCCAGTATCATGGCTGCCTGTCTGTTCAAGCCGCCCCTTACTCGGATATTTTCGATCTGACCATGAGGGTGAGGCAAGTACTCTTTGGCGCTCACCCCTCGACCTCCATTGCCATGCCATGCGGACGAATATTCGTACATCACGCATCCCGATAATCAGCTGCAGGAACCCATAATCATGCTTACATGCATGCAGAAACACGAGCTCGGTTTCTTTGTGACTAATATAACGCAGGACAAAACCATTACTATCAAGTATCAATGCAGTCTCAACTTGGGGCAGGGCTCTCAACATCCGTTATCAAACATAAATCCACCAGAAACACACTTATACAGAACCCCTATCTTAGGCTTTCACCAATTTCTTGAGCCTCCTTTCGATGACGTCTCTTCCCTCGAGCGTATCCCAGACACGATGGGGCGCCTTGTCAACAATATCCCAGTCCTCGAGCTTCCTAGTAAGGTGGCTTAGATCCCGTTGCTACAATTACTCGGTCAGCCAGCATCCAACATGAAACGGTGGCATTGCCAGGTACATACTTTAGCTTCCCACTCACTGTCCCTTCTTATTTGTTCGCCAGAGCTAATAATAACCAGAGGCGTCTCCTTATCCTGAATGGTTCGGCTCGAGGCGACGTCTCGCTTGGTGAGAGAGTCGGCCACCAGACTTTCCTGGAGTTTAGCGAAGATGGTAGTTCCAGACTGATACGAGGCACGGCCCCATACTCGGTCAACCGAGCGCCTTCCTCTGAGTACCGCACCCAATATACGGTCTATCCCACAAGGCGAGATGATACCTCTCAGCCAGAGCAAGAAACTACGCCCAGGATCTCCGAGTCTTGCCAGCAAATCTTCATGAAGCGGATCAATCATCAGCAAGCCTTTCACATCCTCGCCATGTCTTGAGCTGAACACTCTCGAGTAGATCGACCCGATCCCAGCACTAACCAAAATCCAAGGTCCCTCCTCACCAGCTCTCGACAGCGTCTCCCCCAACACATCCGAAGCCATGCTCGCGGAAAGAGGTGACGGGGCAGTATCACTCCAAGCCATCCCTGGCCTATCCGCAAAGCAAAACCTCTCAATCGAGCCGTTCTTAACCGCATTTTCAGCCAGCTGCCACAGGCCCCTTTCAACCGGATCCTCCCCTCCTTCAATCAACACCGTCGTCGACTTTGCCCCACTAGCATCAGTCTTATTCCCATAACAGTACAGATGAATCTGGTACTTATTCTCATCAACCCAGTACCTCTCACCCGGCGGCTTCAACCCAGAATCGATCCCCCTCAGGATCAGAGTACATGTCATGAGCACCACCACAGCAGTGATAACCGAAAGTGCCACACTCGACAGCAGCACCTCCGTCCACTCCAACAGCGTCCTCCTATGCTCAGGCCGTCCAGTCAATCTCTCCTCCTCCTCCGCTTTGCCCCATTGAACAGTCCTATCCGCCACCACTGCCCACCCCGCCATGAGCGTAGCCCAGACTACACTCCCTATCCCGACCCAGATTTCTTCATGTCTTGTTCTCGTCACCGCGACGATGACGATCGTGTCGACAAGCAACAACCCCGCCAGTACCAGACTAAGCACGCGTTGGCTCTTGCTCGGCACAGCGAAGAAGATCAACGAGATGACCAACATGATGAGAGCGACGGTGGCGTAGCTGAAACTGAAGAACGGCGACCCGCGGACGTGGAGACCGGGAGGGGTGACGAAGACTGACACCACCATGAGCACCCACCAGATAAACGTCAGAATGGTAAGCGCGACGGTGGCATACCGGACGATACGGACGGTGAAGAGGTTGTAAGGGGATACGGCCGGGTCGTCGGGGGAAAGGTAGGGCCCGTTGGGGTTGCTGTGGGGGTTGTAAGTTGTGCTGTCGACACGATTGGGGAGGAGGCGAGTGTGTTCATTCGTAGGGGGGCAGTCATCTTCGGAGGGGTACCGGTCGCTGGGGCGGATGCCGTTGGTCGCCATTATTGTAGGTGGTGATCGAAACGGTCAGGATGTCGATTATCCGATGATAATGTAGGTCAAAGTAGGTGTGTACAACGAAGACCCAAGAAAGCCGCGGTAATGACAGAAGGTACGTCGCGATCAGATGAGATGTCGAAGATAAGGGGCAGTAAGATAGGTAGGCTATGATTGCTCGCTAGTAGCAGTTCATTGTCTAAGTGGTGTCTGTTGAGAGTATCACCACTAGAGCCTGCCACATTGAAAGAAATCATCCAGAGTGTAAATGATTCAGGATAGAGATGCTTCTTCTGTGTGTCTGATGATAGATATCAATGAGCCTTATTCCTCTACCCCAAAAAAGCAGCAGGTCATGGGGTTGGGGGGATCCCCAACAATCAACGACGTCATAACTCATCCCTCTAAGATAGACCCAAATTTAGTGTAGCGGGCCGCTAATTGGTGGATTGCTTTTGTTTGTTCAACCTCCTAACGCCAACTACGGTAGATCAGCCGCTAACATCGAACAAGGTAATTGACACTTTTGGGGCACATGGCTTTCAGTTGCCAGGATTCCCATGAGATAAATCGATCTGTTCAAGAAGGACTGTTATCCGTGCCTCAACCTTGATCGCTATGGCTACACAACCGCTCCCAGCCCCCCAGATGGTTTGTCTCAAAAGTATCCGTTTAGGTAACCTCCTTGGTCCATTCCCTCGCACCCCATCAACAGTCATCGTGTTCATCGTACAAATTCATAGCATCTTAGAACAGTTCATCACATTATATCATCTCCTTTCCCACCCATCTTTCATGATCGTCCAACCCCCCCCCCCAAAAGATACACCCTTCTCACTGCCACTTATCATCCCACCCATAATTCCACGGCACCTGTTCCCCTATATCCCCCCCTCCCACCGGACTACTCAATGACCCCTTCCTCATGCTCCCACTCCCCCCACTCATGCTGTGCCCGGAAAAACTCCCCGACCCTCCACTCCTTATACTCCCGGCCGTCACCTCACTCCCCCTCCTATCCCTCTCCCTCCTCTTCTTCTCCTCCTTTTTCCTCCTCAGCAACTCCTCCGGGTCAGGCCCCGTCGTTGAGGTTATCGCATCAGAAGGAATCTCTCCAATCGGTGCCCGCAGCTTCGAGTGAGCTTCACTATCTGTTAGGGGCACCCCGGCCTTTCGGAAAGCTTCTTTCTGGTGTGAGAGGAGCGCTTGCGTGGAGGGCTCGGACGTCGTGAGCCACCCGGTGAGTTTGGATACTTTCCCCAGGAGTTTCCCTCCTCCTCCTCCTTCGCTTCTGGTTCTGTCTTTTGTCGGCGAGGAGGGTTGTTTCTTGTTGGAGGAAGACTTGACGGAGGCTGATTTGCTGCTTTTGCGGGATTTAGTTCGCTGGTTTGGGTGGTCTGCTCCTGGGTTGGCGCCTGACATGGCGGGATAGTGGTGGTAGGTTGGGTTCATGGTGGGTGTTTGTTCTCTCAGTTTACGGGGTGCAAAGTCAGGTTGAGGGTGCGTCTCCTCGCGAGTATGCCTAGGTGCGTGGCGAATCTGATATACGTAGATATCGACTCTTGCTTCACTTGATATATCGGTTGGGGCGGTGAAGGCTGTCCAGTCGTTGGTAACACAACGACCACGGCTGAAAGGAGTCAGAACACCATTTAGAAGCCAGCTAATATCGACTCGTTCGTTGAATTTGGTGAAGGGTTCGTTTATTTCGCCGACCACGACTGTGTAACTCTGGATGTTGTCCACGCCACAGGCCGAGAAGAGGGGCAATGAGAAAACAGCTAGGGGGCCTTCTCTTTCTCCGGAGGTAGGCGCGCCTAACAAATAGTCTAAGGCGTGAGAAGGCTGTCCTACAGCTGGCCAGGGGTCGGTATATACCCAGCCTTGACAAGCCGAAGTGGACCTTACAACGGACTATACGCAGGTATTAAATACTTCGTCTGACTGTGAAATGTACTGAAACTGTTAGCAGCCCGGATGTATGGCTTCTCCCAGTTTCTGCAGTTACCGGATATATTAGCAGCTCCGGGGTGCCGTCGTGGTAAATAGTTAGCTGTTCATTAAAGAGGGCGGCTAAGGGAGAAGTAGGTGTGCGCAAAAGATGCCTGATCAGAAGTCTGGTGTGAGGGAGGTCACTAATAGAGGACCCCTGGGGACGAAAAACAACAAGCTAAGCGAGCTCAGAAGCTGGCCACGAGATCCCGGACAAGAACAGGCGCTAGTTAAAGAACGTAGCCGCCACGAGATGAAAAGTAAGAGGAAAGGAATTTGTTGATAACGGCCCTTTGTTGCCAGAGCCTAACTCTTGTAATGTTGAGTGAAATCCCAGCTCGTTCAATGACATAGTGTGTGTGACCTGCGGGAGTGCAATATTTCGTGGCGGTGTCATCCCAAAGCAGAAAGAAGAGCCCTGGCTGCATCATTGGCGAGGAAAACAACGTGCATTGGACTGGATGTCGCTTGGCCTTGGTCCGATGATGCATCACAGTTGAGGATGGAAAACGGTCTTGGCACACAGGGGAATCTCGTCGAGTCCAAAGACCATGCAGGATCGTCGTCAACGGCTCAAGAATTGCATGCTTCTTTGCTTCTATGGAAGCTCTCTCCCGAAATCTGGAACATTCTTGGATGTCGATCCCACATCAACTCCCGAAACGGCGGTATGATGGTACATGGAGACTGTGAAGTGAACCGACGAGATTAGCGAAACCAGTGGGATGGGTACATGATCCCAAATGCCGTTCAATAGATTGACTAGATGCAACCGAGGGCTAGTATTAAAATCCTCGCAGTTGCAAACTCTGACAGCCCTTGGTGGTGATGGCAAACATATGCCAATAAATGAAGCTGTTTCCTTTCAGGTCTAGGCGTCTGCGTACTGGAGAAACGAGCAAGATTGCGCACTGTTGAGCCTGCACCTGTCAGTTCTCAGGGCATGACTCCGACAAAGAAGCCGGGTAGTTCAGCTGTCCTCTGGTGAGGTCAAGAGGCCGTCCAGAAAGACCCTCAGATGCGCCGGAGCATTGCACCCTGCATCCGGTGCCCGAACCTGACCTACCAGAAGACACCTTGATATCAATTTCGTCCTCTTTGACGAATGCCACTGTGCTTCGACTGCATCTCCGTCTTCTAGCTTGGCCTTGATTAAGGTCAAATTGGGGGACGACATGGCAGTAATTGGCCGGGAAACTGCAAGAGTCCTGTAAGGATGATTCGATTCATAGGAAAAAGAACAATGAGACGCGTACAGCCCTCAGTCAAAACGATGTTCGATTTTGGGAGCGTGGGAGCCTCGTAGTTGATAGTTTCAGATCTAAAGTCAAGGTCTCCCAAGTCAACTGTCGGGACGCACAGACTCGCTCCACAATGGTGGGGCAAAGCTGGTTAATCATCCGCCCTTGGCGTCCAACTCAAGCCGCCATCGCCTAATTCCCCGCCTTTCTTTGATATCCTCGGCAGCCTGGCGAGGCCAAACGCCAACCAGACAAACATTCTTCCCCCTTGACTCCACATCTGTAAGCCGCGCATTCTGTCAAGTCACCCACAGTTTGACTTTTTTGAGCGTCAGGTTCAGCTTACGCAAAGGCGCTTCCAAACACTCTTAACACAAGCCAGAAAACCCCACCCGCGCGCAAGTCAAGACCAAACACCGACCGGCAACCATGCCCGGCCTCACCATCATAACCGACGGAACACAGGCCACACCGGCCTCCGGCGTGGCGCATGGGTCTGAACCTGGCTCCGCTCCACAACTATCAAACCCATCATCACGACCACAACCTCAACAACAACAACAACAACAACAACAACAACAACCACCCCCTCCCACAGCCAACACCACCACCCCCCGACAACCCTCCCCAACCCGCCCCCCAATATCCCCCATAACCCCCAAACTCGACCCAGCCAAACCCGTCCTCCCTCCTCACCTCCCGAAAGAAACCCCTATCCCGCCCCCCACCATCCCGGATTTCTCCCTCTCCCGCCCCCTCCTCTCCCACATTTCTCAAGCAGCCCCCGCCGCCACCATCCTCCCTCCCCAACCAGTCCCCCTAGACTTCGACTCCAACCCCGACGTCCTCGCTCTCAAGTCCGCCATCTCCATCCTCCAGCTCCAGCGCCAACGCGCCCAAGCCGACATCCAGTCCCTCCACAAGGCCAAGCTCTCCGCCTTATCCGACCCAGCAGCTTTTGTCGCTGATCTCACCTCCGGAAAAGTCGGACAGAAAGAAGAGGGCTTGTTCGGGGGATCAGCGCCGTCAGACTCGGGCGATGATGACGATGACGATGACGATGATGAGGAGACCAAGAAGCAAAAAGACAAAGAAGAGGAGCCAGCATGGAGAAAACTACCGAAACCACAGACGGTAGTGAGATGTCCCCCGATAAATTGGAACCAGTACGCGGTTGTGGGGGAGAGCTTGGATAAGTTGCATGCTGAGCAACGTAAAGCTCCCATGCCGGGGGTGCCGGTTGTTATGACTGGGACAAGTCAGGGAACGTTTGAGTTTACGGCTGGGGCTGGGGGTCAGAGTACGGCGGGGTTGATAGGGAGCAACCAGCCGCAGAAGCTGGTGGGGATCGCGGCACCGTATGCACCCGGGAGGGATAAGATTGAGAAGAAGAGGGGAGGGAAGCGGTCGTGATGGCAACACCAGTCATCATCTGGGAAGAAGGGCAATAAGGATGGCGTTGGTAGGACTCCCAAGGCATCATTACGAAGTGGACGAATTTCGATATTTGAAGGGCATTAGCTTGGCGTTTGGGGAGTAGTATTTTCAAGAATCCAACAGGACTGGACGGAAAGAATAGATGTAAAATAGGCATAAATACACAGTGGAGCTGATTCACCTAGATATAAGGTGGAGGAAACATTTCAGACCACTAATCCTTCGCATCGTCATATGTATGTGAAACCTACGTTCACATATAAGGCGCATTGCACAGATCGTGGATAAAGTGGGTACATAACACATTTCAAATTCCCATGTTCGCTCCAGCGGGGATGTCTATCAATGTCCTAATCCCAAACCTCAGCCGCTTGCCCGAGTGTAGGTATATTGCTTGATTACGTCCCATAAGACATAGGAAATATCTGCCGAATTGACAGCAACCAAACAACAAAGCGAATATCGTCACATCGACACAAGACGTACAAGATATTAAAAAACATAAACCGACCGAATCCCAGCTCTGCGCTACGCCCTGCGAAAGTCAACCTTGAAACGCCATGGAGCTTCTGCTAGGATCGTATATTCCTAACAAGCCGATGCGAGAAAAACGTGGTGGTGGCCAGACTGTTCTTGCGCGGGTTAGAAGTCCCTGGAATCTGTCAGCATGCTAAAGTACCAATAAGGAAATCAAATGGGCTGAATTACTCCATAGACTGTTGAACCGAGCGACGCAGGCGCCTATTGTAGTTGCGACGCTCGTCCGTCCCGCCCCAGTAGAGTTTGAACGCTTCCGGATTGACCAGTGTCCGAGGGTCGTACGGAGGTTGCTCCTCCTCCAATGCATCAATAACTGCCTCAATGTGAGACTTGACATCCTCCCTCTTGTTGATCGGGGAAACGTAGCATGGGGTCCCATCGGGCGATATGCGATGGTGGAAGAGACGAGTCTCGAATCTGACACGGGGTTGCTCTTCTGGGAACCTGGGGCTGAAGTGAAGTTTGAATCTGAAAAGCCCACCATCGAGGTTTGTCATGGGTTTCCCGAAATAGGTGAGCACCCAAATAAACGGGTTATTGTCGACCAATTCGACGTTGTGTGGGATATCGGCACGCTTGAAGGACTCCACTACCTGCTCAAACTGACGTTGGAGGTTAACCGCAACAGTGGTCTCTTTGGCCTTGGCCTCCATTCCCTCGCTCGCCCATCGTTCAGTCTCCTCATCGAGAACCTTCTTGATGTTGCGCAGCCGCTTCTCCAGTTCGGTGAAGTTGAACTTGCCCTCCATTGAGTTACCAACTCCTTCGAAAGGCATTCTGGCGAAAGATTGTCCATCTTTAGTCTCTTCTTTCCCCTTCTGGATAGCTGCGAGGTACGATTCATAGTACCAGAGGAACCGACGTTTGCAGAGGTCCTTGAATGGGAGAAACGGGGCACTATCATCATCCAGTGTATCCATGTCGAGATCGTAGTCACTTGGTACCATGGGTTGAACAGAGCCGCCAGCATCGATCCCGAGATACTCCTCGAGTCGTTGGATCACCGAGATTCGGAGAGTTTCGTGTCGGATCTGCCCTTCAGTCAGCTCCGCTGTCGATGACGAGCCTCCACTTTTATTACCTTCTGCACGTAATCCTTCTGGTTCTTTTTGTCAGATGCTTCGTTGGCATCTTCGAACCCGGGCTCGTTCTCGTAGGGGTTTGTGGATAGCAGACTCTGGATTGAGAGGAGGATAGACTCAAGGCCCTGTGCAGCCGACCACTGCTCACCAGGGTCTCCACGCCACGTCCTAGATCTTGTTAGTCTGGGGTGCAAAGAAAACAGGTTTACAGACTGAGACAAGGCAGTACCCGAGAATTGACCTGGTCTCTAGTTAGCCCGGTTTCCCTCTTACAAATCACATCCAAACATACAAGCAAACTTTTCCATTGGCATAGATGTTGGGGTTAAACCGGGTGCGGCCTGAATTGGTTGTGGTTCCAGTGACTGTTGGAGACTTGCGAGGGTAATCTAAAAAGAATCATGGTTGGCTATTGCGCGAAGGGAAGTCGAAGACTCCGGAAAGCGAAGGCTGGTGTCTCGTGCTAACCACCATTACTTACCCTTGTTGAACATGAAATCGAACTGCCGGTATGTCAGCCAGTTGCTTGTATGGATCCATGAATGCCCATATTTTCATGTTACCTCAAAGAATCCAAACTCATACGGTGTCTCGTGAGGGCCAATAATAAGGGCCTTGACGTTTCGGACATCGATATCACGACAAGCGACGGCGAGAGCTAAGGAGCCTTGTAAGTTGAAGTTCTTAGGAGAAGCTATCGACCTGGAAACCTGGGGCCGCTCACATAGGTCTGAGTTCTTTTGAAGGTCGCTGAGCTCCTATAAGTAAAAAGCGACATCGCCGCTTGGGTCAGTCTTTCGTACAACTCTGAGCCCATCCATGTTGCAACCCCGCGCTGTGTGCTCTCCCCACTGTCCGAGAACGTCGAACCACGGCAACCCACCTTTGTGATCCGGAAGACGGACTGATCCGCCATGGTGGGTGAGTGCTTTAGAAGCGAGCGTCGTCAATGCGGACCGCAAATAGCATGGAATGTTGAAGAGCTGCGCTGTGATTCGTCGAGGGAGGCTGGACAGGGTATTTGGTTCTCACGAGTTGGATGTTTGGGAGAAGGTGCCAAATGATGGACAGCAGTGGAGGCTGCGGGTAGACAAGGTTATAGGCAGGTCCTGCCTACGGGATTAGCGACATAGTTACCTACGCTAACGTTGGGTGTAACTAACAGTTGGGACCAGGTGCGGGGCAACAGTAATTGAGGACTGAGGTTGGAATCTCATTCAAGAGATCGATTGGTTAACAACACAACGGGTTTCCATTGCCCAATGTAAACCACCAGCTTGGGCTTCCATGCAATCGTTGAGTTACCTCACCTGGCAATTTGAGGACCGGATAGTCATTCGGCGTGTCCCCACTCTTCGTAGGCAACCACAACTTTGGTTCTGCCTCCTGATGGCTTCGACGGCTCATAGTCGTTTCCCATCGTTGGTCCGACATGTCTGTATCCATGGAATGGAGTTTGCGCTTAACATGCAGCTTTGGACGTGTAGATTGGGGTGGCCTTCATTCATTGCTGCCATGTATATAGAGGGGTAGGATTGCCTGGATATCCAAGATAGATACCAGCAACCCGCCAAAGGCAGTTTTGTGCCATATAAGCGCATTCTACACAACGAGTCGATGCCTATACATCCGTAATATCCGGCAGTACTGTGAATGTCAAGCACCCCTCCATGACTTTCAGTGTGGAGTCACAGATGCCGAGAGTGGGGGCATGATTGAAGAACCCCTGCCACTAACGACGCGGTCATTGTCGTCGCGCTTTTTCAACTTGACGCGTTAAGTGCCTGTTAGAATTGTCAACTTCAAAGTCTGGCTACAGTAGCATCACTTTCACAACTCGGTTTGCTTTGTTTCCAGGTCGATAATTCCTCAACCGATGGGACAACCTTTCTCTAGCACACAGTCTAGTCCAATTCAAATATCCGACGTCTACAACGATGGCCAGCTTTTTCGACCTCAAGGCCCGAAAGGCTGCTCTTGCCAATGGGACAGCCACCAAGGATGCTGAGAAGAAAGATGGCGAGAACACCAGAATACAACCATGGGTTGAGAAATAGTACGCCTTCCTCTATCATGAATCCATCTTCCAAATATCAAAATACTAATTGGAATCGCTCTTCCAGCCGGCCCAAAACCCTCAGCGACGTCACCGCCCAAGACCACACCATCACCGTCCTCCAGCGAACCCTCCAAGCCTCCAACGTACGTTTCCCCTTTCCTATCCTCAATATCGTCACCATCCCCAACTAACATAACCCACTCTTACCCACAGCTTCCCCACATGCTCTTCTACGGTCCCCCGGGAACAGGCAAAACCTCCACCATCCTCGCCCTCGCCAAAGAGCTCTACGGGCCCGAACTGATAAAATCCCGCGTTCTGGAGCTCAACGCCTCTGACGAGCGCGGCATCTCTATCGTTCGCGAAAAAGTCAAGGACTTTGCCCGCATGCAGCTCACCAACGTCTCCTCGGCCGCCTACAAAGCCCGGTACCCCTGTCCGCCCTTCAAGATCATCATCCTAGATGAAGCCGACTCCATGACGCAGGATGCGCAGTCAGCGCTAAGAAGGACGATGGAGACATACAGCAAGATCACGCGTTTTTGCCTGATTTGCAATTACGTTACGAGAATCATTGATCCGTTGGCGAGTAGGTGTAGCAAGTTTAGGTTCAAGAGCCTGGATCAGGGAAATGCAAAGAGGAGGCTGGAGGAGATTGCGGAGAAGGAGAGGGTGGGGCTGGAGGAGGGGGCGGTGGAGGGGCTGATTGATTGTGCGGAGGGGGATTTGAGGAAGGCGATTACTTACTTGCAGAGTGCGGCGAGACTGGTTGGGGCGGTGCAGCCTGTGGGGGCAGATAAGGGAGAGGAGGGTGATGAAATGGACGTGGATAAGAAGAGTGTGTCGATCAAGATTGTGCAAGACATTGCGGGGGTTATTCCTGATGAGACTATTCAGAGGTTGGTTAAGGCGATGAGGCCGACGACGCTGGGGACGAATTATACGGCCCTCGCGAAAGAGGTGGAGGATATAGTGGCAGATGGGTGGAGC
Source organism: Triangularia setosa (assembly GCA_033296915.1). NCBI lineage: Eukaryota > Fungi > Ascomycota > Sordariomycetes > Sordariales > Podosporaceae > Triangularia > Triangularia setosa. The sequence goes on along the minus strand of MU866202.1, from coordinate 44,291 downwards.
GCGGGTCAGGTAGTGAATCAGCTCTATCAGGCGGTGGTGTATGATGAGACGATTGAGGACGCTCAAAAGAATAAGATCTTGATGGTGTTTTCGGAAATTGACAAGAGGTTGGTGGATGGAGCGGATGAACATCTCTCTATTTTGGACCTGGCGTTGCGGATATCAGGCATTTTGGGCGGGAGATAATCAAGGGACATCACATATTGTATGGAATAATGTAAATTCTCATGGCGCTTGAGCAACAAGCAGGCAAAAATACATGGCAAGTAGTAGACTCTTTCTCTTGCCATTCTCTCTCAAAATTACATAATACATTTTACTCATCATTCCTCAAAAGGCCCAAATTTCCATTCACCATATCCCAAACCGTCCCTGTCTTGGTTGAAGCCGCGGGCTCAACCATCTTGCTTCCCCTCCGTGTATGCTTCCTCGCCGGGGAGCTGCCCTCCGCCCCAATCCAGAGGTCTTCCTCTTGGCCCCCTCCCTCATCCCCTGCGGCCCCTGTTGCTTTCCGTCCCAATAAAAGATCAATCTCCGCCAACGTTTGCAATGACCCTTCCAGTGCTATCTGTCCTTCTTCGATCTTCTCCGCTACTGTCTCAAATGTGGCGATTTTGGCTTGCTCAGCTGCGTACACCCAGGGTTTGACGCGGCGAGAGACTTGAAAATGGTCGTCACCTCCTGATGAGAGGGTGTGGTTGGCAGGCTTGGCTCGGTTGATGCCAGGCATAGGGTGGGCGGGTATCAACTGGCTTTCTTGAGCCAGATGATCCAACACTTGTGTGTTTTCCTTGACTTGCTTGTTGATTGTGTTGTTTAGGTGTGACTTCTGAGCGATGAGACCCTTTTGTTCGCGGGAGAGGGAGAGGAGCTGCTCTAAGTAGGGTGTGAGGAGCTGGCCTGCGGGAGCCGGTTGGGAAGACGTTGAAGATCCGTCCTGGGGGTTCATGTCTTCTGGTCTGAGGGGTTTGATTTCTGGTTTTGGGTGTTGGTTGATGAGATTGAGGAGAGATTTGCGAGCCTCGAGGTACTGGTTGTATTTGTCTTTGATGCTGGCTAGCTGGGCGTCCATGTTGATTGGCTCGTTGAGAGAAGTGCGGCTGCTGTGGAAACGGTTATCTGGACTGCCTGAGGGGCGGTTGACGTCGTCTCCTGAGGCTTTGGACAGTTCAGCTTCTATCCAGCTGATGAGTTCTATTCTGGTTTTGTTGAGGGCCTCGAGTTTGGCAGTGTCGGTAGTGGTTTCAGGGCGAGTGGTTGACTGGGACCTGACTTTCTCCAGTGATTGCTCTTCCTTTTTGAGTAATAGCTTTGCCTTGAAGACGTGCTTTTCTAGTTTGTCGTTCAGGTCCTTGAGGTGAGCTTTGGTGCTGGTATTATCGAGTGTCAAGGAAGAGACGAGCTCTCTGGGAACGCTGGGCAGTGGTCGGCTTTCTCGAAATATCTCTTTTGGATTCAAGAATTCTGGTGATGCAGCTGGTTTTTGGCCCAACTGTACCAGGTGCTTTTCAATCGCCTCCAACCTCTCACGCTTCTTTCCTAGACTAATAATAGCCAGGTGCTCTTGCAGACGGTTTAGGTCGGTTCCATCTGAGCTGTCGGCTTCTTCTGGCCCACACGTATGACTGCTTTCAGGAGTCTGTTTTCTGAACTCGTCACGAGCTTTGATATTTGCGCTCAATGCTTCGAGATATTGTCGGTAAAGGCCTTGAGTAGGGGAAGCCGAGCCGGACTTCTGAGTAACGACGAGAGCCAGAGGTTCGTTAACAGATCCGTCTTTGAGACTAGAGTCCAGATGCAGTGCTAGTATTCGTCGTATATGTGCTGTTTCTTCGCGTGGTCGGATGTAAGGGTCGAGAACCCTTTGTATGGTTGTGAAGGTATCACCAGTTGGGCTGGGCATTGCGGTGAGTTGTGAGATTGAATTTTGAACAAACAATGGGGGAAATGATTTCAGATGATGATTTTAGCAGCCGTTCAAAAATCTTCCTCTAAGTACCAAAGAGTCCTCAGAATATTATTGACAGACTCATAGACAGCGTCGCATCATCACAATGTGTTCGGTGACCAGTGTTGTTGGTGACGGGGCAGAGCGTTGTCACTGAAAGTGGGGGCTGTTTTAGTAGAGATGCAGGGGCCATCAGTGGTGTGCATACTGAGGACACGCTGAGCTACAGTTTGCTTTTGCCGGCAGGCGACCAATCAAACGACGTCGTGGGATAGCCTAAAAAATTCCCACATTGAGGACGGCGCATTGCAGCTTCAACTTTCAGACGCGAGCAGCGCGACTGCTATTTTCCAACCCATACAATCTCTCAACGTGTGCCTTGCATCGTCCACCAACCACGAATTCTGTCATTGATGCAGAACTCGAATGCGTATTTTCTTTACTTGCTTTAGACAGACCCGAGTTTGGTTTGGGGCGGGGTCGGGTTGATCGAGTTTCCGCCACAAACAGGTTTCGGCGCGGTGACTTCAAAAACGAATAATTTCTAGACGACATCTCACGTCGTCGATTTCTCCCCGTATCATCCATCTCACACCAGCCGCCGAGATGTCCGACTATCAGCGCGATGTGTCGCAGTACAAGTACTCGGCCATGTCCAACCTGGTCCTCCAGGCGGACCGTCGGTTTGTCACAAGACGGACGGACGAGGCCACGGGCGATCCAGAGTCTCTCGCTGGCCGTCTTTCCATCAAGGACATGGGCGCTCGTGTAGCCCGCGATGCGGCCCCTAAAACGAAAAAGACCAGTGCCATGCCCAATGTTGAGCGAGGCGATGTACAGGAAGGTGCTGATATCCTGCAACATTTGAAGGACAAGAAGAAGGGCAAGACTGAGACCCGTGGCGGAGGTATTCTTGCGAGCACCGACATAATTGAGGGTATCATCTACCGACCAAGAACACAGCCAACACGGGACGCCTTCAACCTCATCCTGACGATCGTGGCCGAGCACCTGGGCGATTTACCTCACGACACAGTGCGCAGCGCGGCAGACGCTGTACTGGAGTTTCTCAAGGATGATGACCTCAAGGATTTCGATAAGAAGAAGGAAATTGATGGGATATTGGGCGAGTCTATGGATCCAAAGCAGTTCAATGAGCTGGTAAATCTTGGAAAGAAGATTACAGATTACGATGCGCAGGATGATGATGACGAGGAAATGGGCGATACCAGGCCTGATGTTGATGATGAAATTGATGGCCGCCAAGGTGTTGCGGTCAACTTTGAAAACGACGAAGATGATGATGGCATGGTAGATGTTGTACGGGACGAGTCTTCATCTGAGGACGAGGATGAGGATATTGATGATGAAGATCGACCAGAGCTTCGGGAGGTTGCCGAAGGTGGAGAGGCCGGGATTGATCGGGATGAGGAGGAGGCGGGCTTGATCGACGGCGAGGCTATGGTTATTGATTCAGCGCCAAACGGGAAAGACAAGTCTGAGGAGAAGAACTTTGTCACAGCTCGAGATATCGATGCCTATTGGTTACAACGGCAGATTGGTCGTCTTTACCCCGATGCTCACATTCAGCACGATAAGACCTCAATGGCCCTCAAGATTCTTTCAGGAGAGCCGGATGAGCCGGGTGGTGAGGAGAAGCAACTTCGCGATATCGAAAATGACCTCATGGAGCTCTTCGACTATGAGCACCACGAGATCGTGCAAAAACTAATCGAGAACCGGGAAAAGGTCGTATGGCTTACACGGCTGGCTAGGGCAGAGAACCAGGAGGAGCGGGACACAATCGAAAGAGAGATGGCCTCGGAAGGTTTGCGGTGGATTCTGGATGAGCTTCATGGCAAATCCAAGGATGACCAAATGAAGCCAAAGATGGAAATCAAGATGGATATCGACTCTGGAGTCTTTGCAGACGGGAAAGCCCCAAAGCAAGAAAAGTTCGATGGTCAGTTGGTCGGCGGTCTTCAGCCCAGGAAACTGATCAACCTGGAGAATCTCGTCTTTGACCAAGGCAACCATCTCAATACCAATCCCAAGGTCAGGTTACCGGAAGGTACAACAAAACGAACCTTCAAGGGCTACGAAGAGATCCATGTGCCCCCACCAAAGAAGCGCAACGACCCTAGCGATCTGAACATCCCTATTTCTGAGATGCCAGAATGGGCACAGCCTCCTTTCAGTACCACCAAATCCCTCAACAAAATCCAGTCCAAATGTTACCCAACTGCCTTTAATGACGACGGCAACATGCTGGTTTGCGCCCCCACAGGTTCCGGCAAGACCAACGTCTCTATGCTCACCATACTCAGAGAAATTGGCAAGAATAGGAACGAGAGGGGTGAGATTGACCTTGATGCCTTCAAGATTGTCTACATTGCCCCCCTGAAAGCTCTTGTCCAGGAACAAGTCGGCAATTTTGGCAAGCGTCTGGAACCGTATGGCATCAAGGTGTCTGAATTGACTGGTGACCGGCAGCTCACCAAGCAGCAGATTTCCGAGACCCAGATCATTGTGACGACACCTGAGAAATGGGATGTCATCACGAGAAAGGCTACGGATATCTCATATACCAACCTCGTGCGCTTGATCATTATCGATGAAATCCATCTTTTGCACGATGATCGTGGTCCGGTTCTGGAGAGTATTGTGAGCAGGACCATCCGCAAGACTGAGCAGACTGGTGAACCGGTCCGTATCGTCGGTCTCTCTGCTACCTTGCCAAACTACAAGGACGTTGCAAGCTTCCTGCGTGTTGATATGGCCAAGGGCTTGTTCCATTTCGATGGTTCATTCCGTCCATGCCCCTTGCGTCAAGAGTTCATTGGTATCACCGAACGGAAGGCCATCAAGCAACTCAAGACCATGAACGATATTACCTACACCAAGGTTATCGAGCATGTTGGTACCCATCGCAATCAGATGCTGATTTTTGTTCACTCAAGAAAAGAAACAGCAAAGACGGCGAAGTACATTCGCGATAAGGCTTTGGAAATGGACACCATCAATCAGATTCTCAAGCACGATGCTGGTACTCGAGAGGTGCTCAGTGAAGCGGCAAATGCGGTCAACAATACGGATCTCAAGGACATCCTGCCCTATGGCTTTGGTATTCATCACGCCGGTATGAGCCGAGCTGATCGTACTGATGTCGAAGATCTTTTCTCTAGCGGCCATATTCAAGTGCTGGTTTGCACAGCTACTCTCGCTTGGGGTGTCAACTTGCCCGCCCATACAGTCATTATCAAGGGTACTCAGGTGTACTCTCCCGAAAAGGGTAGCTGGGTTGAGCTGAGCCCTCAGGACGTCTTGCAGATGCTTGGTCGTGCCGGTCGACCGCAGTTCGACACGTACGGTGAAGGTATCATTATTACCACACAGGGAGAAATGACCTATTACCTCTCACTTCTCAACCAGCAGTTGCCAATCGAAAGTCAGTTTGCCAGCAAGCTCGTCGATAATCTCAATGCCGAAATCGTCTTGGGCAATGTTCGCAGCCGCGATGAAGGCGTGGAATGGCTCGGGTACACCTACCTCTTTGTCCGCATGCTTCGCTCTCCTGGTCTTTACAGCGTTGGCGCAGAGTATGAGGACGATGAGGCATTGGAACAGAAACGTGTCGATTTAATACATTCGGCCGCCACTGTGCTCAAGAAGTCTAATTTGATCAAGTACGACGAGAAGACAGGCAAACTGCAGTCCACCGAACTTGGTCGCATCGCCTCCCATTACTACATCACAAATTCGTCCATGGACACCTACAACAAGCTGATCCAGCCATCGATGAACGATGTGGAGCTCTTCCGTGTCTTCGCGCAGAGTGGCGAATTCAAGTACATTCCGGTTCGTCAAGAGGAAAAGCTTGAGCTGGCCAAGCTCCTTGCTCGTGTCCCAATCCCCGTCAAGGAGAGCATTGAGGAGCCAACTGCCAAGATCAATGTTCTTCTCCAGGCCTACATTTCCCGCCTGCGGCTGGATGGCCTTGCCCTGATGGCTGACATGGTTTATGTCACTCAGTCTGCTGGCCGTATCCTCCGTGCCATCTTTGAGATTACTCTCAAGAAGGGCTGGGCTTCAGTTGCCAAGTTGGCCCTGAATCTGTGCAAGATGGCTGAGAAGAGGATGTGGCCTACCATGTCTCCTCTTAGACAGTTCCCTAGCTGTCCCCCTGAGATTGTCCGAAAGGCGGAGAGGATAGAGGTTCCATTCAGTAGTTATCTGGACCTTGACCCCCCTCGTATGGGCGAGTTGCTCGGTCTGCCCAAGGCTGGAAAGACTGTCTGCGCGCTTGTGGCTAAGTTCCCTCGCGTTGAAGTTCAGGCCAACGTCCAGCCCATGACTCGCTCGATGCTTCGAGTTGAGTTGACTATTACTCCCAACTTCGAGTGGGATGTCGATGTCCATGGCTTGTCTGAGAGCTTCTGGATCATAGTTGAAGACTGTGACGGCGAGGACATTCTTTTCCATGACCAGTTCATTCTTCGCAAGGACTATGCTGAGTCTGATACGAATGAGCACATTGTAGAGTTCACTGTGCCCATCACTGAGCCCATGCCGCCAAATTACTTCATTTCAGTCATCTCAGACCGCTGGATGCATTCCGAAACTCGCCTGCCAGTGTCGTTCCAGCAGCTGATCCTGCCAGAGCGGTTCCCGCCACACACGGAGCTTCTCGACCTGCAGCCTCTGCCGGTTACTGCCTTGAAGGCCAAGGACTATGCTGCCCTCTACCCTGACTGGACCCAGTTCAACAAGATCCAGACACAAACCTTCAACTCACTGTACGGCACCGATAACAATGTCCTTGTGGCAGCCCCCACCGGCAGTGGCAAGACTGTTTGTGCTGAGTTTGCCTTGCTTCGCCACTGGAACAAGCAGAATGCTGGACGCGCAGTTTACATTGCCCCATTCCAGGAGTTGGTCGACTTGCGCTACCAGGATTGGCAGAAGCGGTTTGCCAATCTCAGGGGAGGCAGGGACATCGTCAAGCTGACTGGCGAAACTACTGCTGATCTGAAGCTCCTCGAACAAGGTGATTTGATTTTGGCCACGCCTCTTCAGTGGGATGTCTTGTCCAGACAATGGAAGCGCAGAAAGAATGTCCAAACCGTGGAGCTCTTCATTGCCGATGAGTTGCACATGCTTGGTGGGCAGATGGGCTACATCTACGAGATCATTGTGTCTCGTATGCACTACATTCGCACTCAGACTGAGCTGCCGGTCAGAATAGTCGGCCTTAGTGTTTCCCTTGCCAACGCTCGCGATGTGGGAGAGTGGATTGACGCCAGGAAGCATGATATCTACAACTTTAGCCCTCATGTCAGGCCCATTCCTCTGGAACTTCACATTCAGTCCTACACCATCCCCCATTTCCCGTCTCTGATGTTGGCTATGGCTAAGCCGACATATCTGGCTGTCACTCAAATGTCGCCTGATCAACCAGCTCTCATCTTTGTGCCCAATCGGAAGCAAACCAGGGCCACGGCAAGGGATATCCTCACGGCCTGCTTGGCTGATGATGATGAGGATCGTTTCTTGAATGTCGATGTTGAGCAGATCCAGAAGCTTCTTGAGCGCGTCCAAGAGCCAGCTCTCGCTGAGGCTCTGTCGCATGGCGTCGGCTATTATCATGAAGCCCTCAGCCAGAGCGACAAGCGCATCGCCATGCATCTCTACAAGAATGGCGCCATTCAAGTGCTTATTGCCTCTCGCGATGTCTGCTGGGAGCTGGATTGCACAGCACATCTCGTTATCGTCATGGGTACACAATACTTTGAGGGCAGAGAGCACCGCTATGTCGACTACCCCCTCAGTGAGGTCCTGCAAATGTTCGGCAAGGCTTCACAGTCATCTCGCGACGGACGTGGTCGCGGAGTACTGATGGTGCCGGCGGTGAAGAGGGAGTACTACAAGAAGTTCCTCAACGAAGCTCTGCCCGTTGAGTCGCATCTTCACAATTTCCTCCAGGATGCGTTTGTGACCGAGATCAGCACCAGGATGATCGAGTCTGGCGAGGACGCCATCAACTGGGCCACTTTTACGTACTTCTACCGCCGACTCCTCGCAAACCCAAGCTACTACAGCCTTACGGATCCTACTCACGAGGGCCTGAGTCAGTACCTATCTGACATGGTTGAGGCTACCCTGAAGGAGCTCTCGGAGTCCAAGATTGTTGACTTTGACGAGGACGAGGGCACTGTCGCTCCTCAGAACGCTGCCATGATTGCTGCGTACTACAATATCTCGTACGTCACGATGCAGACCTTCCTTCTGTCGCTCACGGCCAAGACAAAGCTCAAGGGCATCCTTGAAATCGTTACTTCTGCCACTGAATTTGAATCAATCCAAATTCGCCGCCACGAGGAGGCCATTCTCAGGCGTATCTACGACAGTGTTCCTGTCAAGATGGCTGAGCCCGCATTCGATTCGCCTCATTTCAAGGCCTTTGTGCTGGTCCAGGCCCATTTCTCCCGGATGAACCTGCCGATTGATTTGGCCAAGGACCAGGAAGTCATCTTGACCAAGATTATCAGTCTCTTGAATGCCATGGTCGACATCTTGTCCTCGGACGGCCGTCTCAACGCCATGAACGCGATGGAAATGTCGCAGATGGTGGTGCAGGCCATGTGGGATCGCGACAGCCCCCTCAAGCAGATTCCCAACTTCACGACCGAAGCGGTCAAGGTGGCCAACAAGTACGACATCCGGGACATCTTTGACTTTATGAGCAAGATGGACCCTGACGAAAATCCTGATTACAATGCTCTGGTCAAGGATCTCGGGTTTACCCAGGCACAGCTCGTGCAGGCAGCCAATTTCACCAATAGCAAGTACCCTGAAATCTCGCTGGAAGTTGAGGTGGAGGACAAGGACGAGATCCGGGCGGGCGAGCCGGCGTACCTCAAGATTGCTATTGAGCGGGAAATGGATGAAGATGATGAGTACGACCCGACGGTGCACGCGCCATTTTACCCCGGCAGCAAGACGGAGAGTTGGTGGTTGGTGGTTGGCAACGAGAAAACAAAGGAGCTGCTGGCAATCAAGCGGATCACAGTGGGGCGGAATCTCAATGTCAGACTGGAATTCACCGTGCCTACACCGGGTCATCACGACTTGAAGCTCTTCTTCATGAGCGATAGCTACATGGGAGTGGATCAGGAGCCGTCATTTGCGGTGGAGGTTGCGGAGGGAATGGATGTTGATGACGATGAGGATGAGGAGGAGGAAGACGATGAGTGATTTGGAGAAGTTCCGGGAGGAATGTGATGTGGTGATGGTTGCTGGGCAAGCGCTGGGTGTCAAAATGTGGTTCTCATTCCCAATCCGATTTCTCACTTTTTCAGGGGGGCTGGTTCAACGTGTGTATGGTATATAATGGGCTTTTGGTGGTATAATACAAAATTAACTTCGGATGTCTGTTTTGTCTCATCTACATGGGCGTTACTTTTGTTGTTGGGATGGCCTATGTCACGGGATGGTCCTCAGGCTGAAATCGGAAAGCCATGTGGGGTTTCAGGGTGTTTGTGGCTCAAGGAGGCGGGAAGTGGAAGGGTCTTGGGCTTGGTCGGCAACGGGGATGGGGATGGGGATGATCTCAGGGGAGGTGGTGGCGAGAGGGCTGGTTCTGGGGTCTCGTTGCTTGGCCCTTGTTGATGATTACTCCAAGGGTGATGTTGGTAGACGAGCTGGTGACAAGTGACAGGGTGACAAGGACTCGAGCCAAGCGTAAGGCGTAAGGTAGACAGCACGGGCAGCTCGGGTTTGTTGTTGGTCTGACGCATGCCACAGGAGCTGGCCCCCTTCCACAGCGGCACTCTGCACACTCCGCCCTCTTTGATAGGGGGAGACCAAGAAAGCAAGCTCTCACACCCACGCACCACCCACACCCACGCACCACCCACACCCACGCCAGACGCTCGGACCACTTCCTTTCGTGTGCTGCCCTCAAATAATTTCTCTTTTCGCGAAGGCTCCTCCAAACTTCCGCGCAACCACTTTCCATTGTCCTAGCGCTTCGCCATTGTGTGTTGTTTCCCCATCGCGCACCCATCCAAGCATCATTCAATCCATCACTCGAGGGCGCGCCAACGTCGATACAAGGCTTTCACGCGACCAACGCGTCAAAGTTCACGTCTGCACACGACAAACAACCTGTCACGTCCCCGTCGCGAACTGGCGCTGACATCACCCAACCTACCGAAAATGTCACGAGAAGGCACTCCAGTCGCGCCCACCGCTGAGGCTGCGCAACCAGCTGTTGAGAAGGAGGATGCGCCTATTGCTCCTGCTGCCGAGTCCAAGGATGCCGTCGAGTCTGCTCCTGCCGAGGAAGCCTCTGACAAACCGGAAGAGGGTAACGTGTTCCACAACGCCAACTGCAGGCCACTTGCACCCTCGCCGTTACATTTAGCTGACCATCGTTTATCATCAGCCACAGCTCCCGAAAAGACACCCGAGCAAGCCGAAGACAAGCCCGACGTCGATATGACTGACGTCGCCGATGTTGCAGAGGCTGACGCCCCATCCCAACCGCCCGCCGACAACTACGCTGAGATGCCCCCGAAGGGCAAGGCTGCCAAGCGCAAGTCAATTGGTGCCGCCGAGGGCAAGGGAAAGAAACTGAACAGAAAGGCCTCGAAGCCGCGCATCCTGCACACCGGCGCCCAGCCAGGCGAATACTACTTTGTCAAGCTCAAGGGTCACCCGCAATGGCCAGTTATTGTCTGCGATGAGGAAATGCTGCCTGAGTCTTTGCTCAAGTCTCGCCCAGTAACCGCAAAGCGGCAAGACGGCACGTATCGCGATGACTACGCTGATGGCGCCAAAAAGGTCGCTGACCGTACTTTCCCCGTCATGTACCTCTACACCAATGAATTGTGAGTGTTTACCCTATTGCCGCCCCTTATCTGGCCACTAAGGTTTTTGGGGCTGAATGCTGATACGCCTCTGTTTACAGTGGCTGGGTACCAAATGCGGATCTTATCGATCTTGACCCTGAGGAGGTGAAGAATATCAACACCGACAAGATGAGGAAGGATCTCCAGGCAGCGCATAAGCTGGCTGCCGAGAACCATCCCCTCCAGTACTACAAGGATGTGCTCCATCAGTTCCAACAGGAGCTTATTGAGAAGGAGAAGGCCAAGGCCGCAAAGGCTGCTACCCCCAAGGGGAAGAAGAAGTCGGCTGTTGTTGTTGATGAGGACGTCGATATGGACGATGATGCCGAAAATGGTACACCTCCCAAGGAGAAGAAGTCCAAGAAGAGAAAGGCAGATGAGCCAGCGGAGGTAAGTCGTCATACTCACAACTCACAACTCACAACATGGCGGTTGCTGACTTTGCCTTTTTTACAGACGCCTCAGCGCACAGAATCGGTCAAGAAGACGAAGATCAAGCTGACCAGCAACGCTACTTCCAAAACAACAAACGGCGCCACACCTTCAGCTAAGGCCAAGACTGATGCTAAGAGCACGAAGGCCAAGTCGAAGAAGGTGAAGGATGGGGAGGACAAAAAGGCCGAGAAGGAAGCTTCTGAAGCTCCCAAGGAGCCTGAGCTATCGCCTCAGGAGCAGAGGGAGAGAAAAGAGCGTGAGGTTCTCTTCCTGCGACACAAGCTCCAGAAGGGTCTCCTTACGAGGGACCAAGAGCCCAAGCCGGATGAAATGGCGACCATGTCGGAGTACATCACCAAGCTCGAGGGCTTCCCTAATCTAGAGGTTAGCATCATCCGGACGACGAAGATTAACAAGGTCTTGAAGGCGATCCTTAAGTTGGAGAACATTCCCAAAGAAAAGGAGTTCAACTTCAAGTCACGCTCTCAAGTGTTGCTTAACAAGTGGAATGAGCTTCTGGCGGTTGATGGGGGAGCGACAGCCCCAGCTCCTGCGGCCAAGGCTGTCAATGGCACAGCACCCAAGGAGGCCAAGGCCAACGGTGTGAAGGCTGATGAGCCTGCAAAGGCCCAAATGGAGGATTCTAAGGAGGAGCCCAAGGAAGAGAAAAAGGGCGAGTCTCCAGCGGAGGAAAAGCCCAAGGAGAAGTCTGAGGAGGCCTCAGAGCCTTCTGACAAGATGGATGTCGATGAGGTGAGTTTGGGCAACACCATACCGATTTTTGGAGAGCACTTTATTAACAATCTATATCAGGCCAAGGCCGAGGCTGTGGAAGCATCTGCCTGAACAACAGGCCCATCTTGATTTTTTCACATCGTTACGAACACATTGCTGGTAACAAGGCAACGCACTAGCAAGAGTCAACAAGCGGAATTGGGCGGCAAAAATTGTTGAAGGGGAGCCACGAGTTCGTTGGGAAGGCCATCTGACAAGAGGTCGACAACAAGCTCAAGACGTCCTGTGCGTGTAAAACTAGGCGGTTCTGAGTTTTGTGTTATTTCTCTCATTTTTTTCCTTTGCACAACGACACACAAAGGGACGTTTCTTGGTCTGGTTTGGGGTAGGGAGGTGGCTGGTGGTGTTCTGGCTCTTTTAAATACAGGCTCGCAGTTTGCTCTAGGTTTTTCGATATTTCATCTTTCTCTCTCTTGGGGGCTTTTTGAAAGGGGTTCCTTGAGAGAGTGTACAAAGGAGAGGGGAATCGCGGTGGTATTTGCAACGAGAGATATGAGGGGCCGGGCAGAGGAGGGAAAGAGGAACCGGTAATTTGCTGCTGGCTGAGGATTGAAAAAGGGGCAGTAGAGGTCATGGAAAGCGAGATATAGTAGGACATTGGACGGAAGAAAGCAGCGGGAAAGAAGAAGAGGTGTGAAGAATTTTGAACTGCCTATTTTTTTATTTTATTTTTAAAAAAAAACCGACATGCCGAAAAGCGTTCTCTCTCTCTTACGCCCGAGTATCTTACCTAGGTGTTAGGTATCATATCTCTATAGTATTATCGTTTGGCTTCTGAAGTTTTTTACTGTCGAATTATACTAGTATGATTAGCAATCATCATTTTCCTCTTGTCTTTGGCTGCAAACAGTTGGAACAAAATGGATCAAGTGCCACTGAGGGATGAAATGTGGCTTGCTATTGGGAAAATGTGGCGGTGAAACTTACGCTAATACGGGTAATTACCAAATTTCAATCAAATCTCGTCTTAAACGCGCGAAACAATTGAGAACCTTTATGAACACTTTCGCGCGACAACGCGCATCTCATCAAGCCAACTTTTAATTACAAACCCCCCCCCCCCCAATTCTACGAACTGTTTGAAGGAGAAGAGAAAATGGCTGAAACTGATGACACGTCTTTGTTTCAGGAGGATGACCACAGAGTGAGCTCAACTCTGTTTTGTTTTTAACATAATTTGGTATTCGAGAAGCTGATGGGCTAACATAGACTGCAGGTAGCATACATCTTCACTCCACCACCGACCATTGCCACGTCTACTACATCACCTACTACAACAACAAAAGCCACAGTCGGCCGTCCAGCCAAAAGAAGACGGGTATCTAAAAACAGTGCACCTTCTCAGCCACCAGATAATGATGACGATGCGGCATCCCAACAACAGCAACAGCAACAACAACGCCCACCTACTGCTGGTGATGGCCAATGGCCAAGGTTATTCAACGGCACCGAATCCCCCCAAGCAGCCAACCTGCGCAAAGAAACTTTTGAGTCTGCATGGCCGGTCTTGGAACGACAGATCCGGACGGTGCTGCGGGACGCCAACTGGCAAACCTTGAATGACGTTGTCAGTTTCTTCAACAGCACCTCCCAGAATGAAGAAGGGAAGGGGAGGATCCCGGCTGGGTTCATCATTACGGGGCCGAACATTGCTGGGCAGGACCTGCTATTTGGGCAGCTGGGGGAGGCGTTGACGCAAACTACTGGGGAGAAGAATGGGGAGGGGGCGAGGTTTATAAGGCTGAGGGCGGGAGAGGTGGGAAATCTGAAGGGGGTTTTGAAGAAGATTGTGCGGGAGGGGATGGGGGGACAAAAAGAGGGGGAGGGGGAGGAAGGAGAGGAGCAGGTGAGGGTTGGGGGGAGGAGGGGGAGGAGGTATTTGGATTATGATCTCGAGGCGCTGAGGGTGTTTATGGAAAGTAAGGGGGGGAACGAAAGGGTGATTGTGGCTTTTCAGGATAGCGAGGCGTTTGATACGGGGTTGGTGGGGGAGTTGGTTGGGTTGTTTCAGTAAGTTTCTTTTCCTGGTTGTGGGATGGTGTTGGGTGATATACTAACATGTGGATAGTTCATGGCAGGGCAGGATTCAGTTTTCGGTGCTGTTTGGTATCGCGACTTCGGTTGAGCTGTTTCAGGCGAGGCTGCTCAAGTCTACTGCGAGGCTGCTGTACGGGGCGCAGTTTGATGTTGTTCAAGCTAATGCTGTGCTCGAGAACGTGATCATGGTTGCGGTGGCGGGTACGGAGGCAAAATTGAGGATTGGACCAGAGTTGTTAAGGAAGTTGGTGAGGAGGCAGCAGGAGCAGGTTGCGGGGGTGGGAGCGTTTGTCAGTTCGCTGAAGGTATGTTATTCAAGAGAGGGTGTGTTTTGGAAATGAGTTATGCTGACGTGACATGGTGTAGTATGCATATATAAACCACTTTTACGCCAACCCGCTCAGCGTGCTACTTGCCAACGGCGATAAGCTAGACAATGAGATCCTACAGCCGGAACACCTCGAGGCGGTGAGGATGCTGGAGTCGTTCAAGTCACATGTGGAACTGGCTGTCGAGGCAGGACAGCTGGATCATGCGCAGAAGTTGCTGGAGGACGATGACTATCTCAGAAATCATATTCTCGAGCAACTCCCCAAACGGCAAAATTATTTGAAAAGGTTGTTGCAGTCGTTGGCCTTGGCCACCGCCACTGAGCTTTCGAAAAGATCGTTCATTGGGCTGTACGAAGCAGCTTTGGAGGAAGGCGTCTCGCTGGATCATCCGCCCAGGCCATTCGACCTGGGCGATGCCATTAAACGGTCAAATCCAGAAGAGCTCATTGGTCTCATCGACCGCGTTATGACAACCATCGAGGAAGGCAATCTATCCCTTGGCTGGGGTGGCATCGACGATGACCAAGACGCCGAAGCCGCGATTAAAAGGTTCAAGGAACTACGCTTCGATGTGGAGCGGTTGATAGCAGAGTCCAAGGGAAAAGGAGCCAGCCTGAAGAGCAAATACAGCTCCCAAAGCAAGGTCCTTCGCACGACTGTTGTTGCGCAAAAGGTTCAGCTCAGTCGGGATACGGCCACCCTGACGGATGAAGACAATGCTTTTACAGAAGCCATCGATAGCTTTTTTGCTTTCGTCAAGGAGCTCGTGGGCTGTGAGCCATTGTCAAGCCTGTTTCTTCATGAAGTTTGGCAATATGACTATCACCTGCCCTACGAAGACGTCTTTGTTCCCCGGCCGGGCGGGGCGTTTGCTCGTGCCTTGTCCCGCCCGCATGACTACCTTGGTTGTGCTTGTTGCGACAAGGCGAATGGGTCACTGGCGGGGACGCTACCTGCTACGTCTATTTTGTATCATCTGTACTCCGAGGCTGGTGCCCTAATCAACGTTGCGGACTTGTGGGCGGCGTACTATGCGCTAGTGGGCGACGAATCGGAGATTGGGATGGACGAGAGGTCGGCACTTGTGCTTTTCTATCGGGGGCTGGCAGAGTTGAGAGCCATGGGATTCATGAAGCAGAGCAAGAAGAAGGCGGATCATATTGCCAAGTTGAAGTGGTTATGATTAACTGAACAACTGGATTCGGGTTCGGGCTGGTGGGTGGAATCTTGTCTCAGACCTGCCCGCCCATCGGAATTTTGGTTAGGTTGAGGTCGATGAATGCATTGTTAGCGAGGCTTTTTTTCAGGAACGAGAGTTGGTTGGAATTTTTCTTTACACGTGAACAATGTCTTGGAAGACAGAGCAATGTAGGACAAAGACAGCGGAAAAGGTACCATTTTTATCCCTAAAAGAGGAGTGTGTAGAAATAGCAACTCCTCCCGCGGTTGGGACAAAGGGTCAGTCAACAAATTTCACCGCCGCTTTAGGAACCAAATGGGCCGCTTTCAAAGGAACTGTTCCTGGTGACGGCAACTGGGGTAGTTATACAAGAAGCCATGAAGCACCCCTGGGGATGTCTATTTTTTTCTCTCTTTCTTTTCCCTCTCTCGCTTTCTAGTTCGGCAACCAAGTATTCTTATCATTACCAACCTACACAAACTGCTGCAAAAGTTACACGCTGTTGTTACCACCCAAGACAACAACAACAACAACAACAACAACAACAACAGTAGAACAACTACCTCGAAACGTGTCACTGTCTTTCACCCTTTCTGAACGAAGTCAACAGTGACTACTACAACACTCTTTTCGCTACTAACAGCCTCTATTTCACACCCCCAGTAGCAGTTTATCATTTGTTTTTAGTAGTTTTTATCCCATTTCTCTCACAACACCTTTTAGTTTAATCTCTCTTCTCTATTTGAAAATTTAGCACCGTCTTTTCTCTCTTCTCATATATTTTTCAAACAAGTCATCTCCTAACTCTCTCTCTCACAGACACACACACACACACACTCTCTCTCTCTCTCTCTCTCTCCCTTTCCCTCTCTTAATACCTCGCTTTCATACAACACAAAAAGTCAATTGTTTAACACTGGCCACTACCACCACCACCACCACTACTTCCCACAACCATCAAAATGGACCCAACATCCCCCCGCTCCCCCCACCGACCCTCCTTCTTCCCCAACAACAACAACAACCCCTCTCAGCTCTCGACCCGCCGTTCCCACCTATCCCCCGACTTTCGAGCCAAACTCCACCAAATGTCCCTCCAGCTCGCGCCCCTAGTCCAGCTCACAACCGGGCTCGTCCACCCTTCCTTCCCCTCCACCCTCCTCAACTTCTGGCTCCTCACCGAGGCCCAGCTCGACGAGCTCTCTCACTTCTACCACCAGCGCACACCCTCCGTCTACACGTCCCAGTACCCCTGCCCGGTGTACTGGCCCTCGGAAGGGATGACGGTCGAGGACAAGCGTCGAAAACTGGGGAGGTTCATCGGCCTCCGTGGGTGCGAGTCTCCTGTTGTGAGGGGAGAAGTCCAAGAGATGATGGGATGGGGCGAGGAGAGGATCAGGGAGGAGATTAGACAAAGATTGGAAAGGGAGAGGGAGGAGGAGATGGCGAGGGGGAAAATGGGTGGGTGGAGGAGGTTTTAAAAACTTGCCTAGGCAGATGAGGGAAAAGAAGGAAAGAATTGGTGGAAGTAGAGGATGATATCGACGAGGGCTCTGAGGAAGAAAAGCGAAAATGGCTTGAAGCGAGCGAGTATACCAATGATTTTTCTTTTTCGGATTTGACTTTTTTGAGATGTCACTTCATAATATTCTTTTTTGATATTATACCACACTGTATCAAAAATCTGACGTGCAACGTGGAAGTGAAATGATGAAGTGGAAATGACCCTTGGTGCGCTATATCTTGTTTCATTACTTCTTCCGCTGTAGAGCACTTAATGATGCCAACAAGGTGATGAGGAATAAGATATATACCGACCCAATGAATTGCATGTACCAACCCGTAACGCCATGCAAAAAAGATGCTTGCCGTCAACTGAAACCCAGCCTAGGCAACCGAAATTCCCCAGCCACTGCCCCTTTTACCGTACAGTAGTGTTAAAAAAAAGTCCAAAGATGAATTGGTCTCTTGTTAAAATGAAGAAAGAAAAGACCCTAGCCATTCGCTCGCCCCAAATCACACCCGCTCGCGACTACCTCTTACCCTTGCCCCTCTTGTTCTGGCCAGCTTCCTATTTCTTGCCCTTTCTCTTTTTGAGGCCCCCTGACGGGGTTGAGGGTGTATTGCCGTCGACGAGCACAGGCTCATCAGCGCTGCTAGTGCTGGGTCTAGTGTTTGACTTTTCCGACTCGTTATCCAGCTCCTTCATGAACTCGGTCTGGATGGCAGCGCGGCGCTTCTCCCACCACTCCTTCTCACTGTCTGCTTGGGCCTCGATCTCGTCGAGTCTGTCGCGGAGAACCTTGTTGGCGGCGATTTCGTTGGCGGATTGGAAGATGATTTGACCCCATCCTGGGACAAGAGCGTTGGCCTGGTGACATGAGTCAGTAAGCGTTTAAGAGAAATGATGAGTTGGGGACTAAAGCATACCTCCATCACGACATCACGAAGCTCGTCCTCCATCTCCTTCTCGGCGCGCTGAAACCTCTGCCACAAATCATCGCCTACACTGCCGCGCTGCAGGAGAGAGCTGCAGGCCGCCTTCGCGGTTCTAATTTGAATGATGCGGTTGATATCCTCCACGGCGCGGCGCAAGAGCGCGGCTCTGATTACGCTGTCTGGGATCTTGGGTGCCTTCTCTGATCCCTCCTCAGGTTCCATGTGCAAAAGAGACAGGTAGATGTTGCGTTGGAGATGCGGGCCGAACCATGGTGCAAGATTGGCGCTTTGGACTGGAGAAGAGTCAGCATGTTATTGGGATGTATGCGCAGCAAAACAGGCACAACGTACGGGCTTTCCTCCTCCGGTAGACCGTAGAGAATGTCACGAATGTGCCAGTCAAGACGGCCAAGTAGGCCAGCGGGAGCAGGAGGCCCCGCCAATTGATGTCGAGCATGGTTCTGGGGGTGCGATATTGTCGATAGCGTTTCGGCGGATTGGCAAGTGAATGAGTGTGTTGGCAGTTGTCGCTACCGATGCAATGGATTGATGGTGCACAAGAGGATCTCTGGAGAAAGACCCAAAGATTCCAACGTGGCCAATGTGCGACACTTTGCAGGTTCCTTTGCTTTGTGTTGTGTGTAGCGAAGGTGGCTGCAAAGGTTTAGGAGCAATCAACACCCAGGTACAGTCAGCCGAAAGAACAGCTTGACAAACTCCACGTCAAGGTGAATTTTGGGCTGCCGCGTCCCGCACCGGCTGGGGTTAGGTGGCTTCTCAGCCTGCCAAGCCTTCTCCCGGCAGGCAGAGCCTATCTTTGTTCCACGCTGCCGCTTCCGTAAGCAGCAAAATGTGGGGTAGAGGGGCAACCTTGACCCATGTCAGCCTTCCCCGTCCAGGCACGAGTGAATGACGAAGGCGGCCTGAACAGCTGTGACAGCCAGCACCACAGCACCATCAGAAGCTTCCCCTCCATCCAAACTTTCAACGTAGCCAGCCCAGGTCGTCTTTTTACGACTCTAGTTTTTCCACCGACAAGATACAGTACCTAATCCCTCCATAAAGCCTGCTCCCTTTCCCATTCACTCTGGGCAGATCCAACTGCCCGTCGCTGGTTTGCTCCCCAAGCTGCCACTAAATTTCAGGCCATCTACCCCCGAGTCTTTCCATCTACACCAGACGAGCAGCAAACTATCACGATGCTTTTACGGCTGCGAACGCCCGATGGCATGATCCGCCTGACGGTAGAGAAGGATAACACCTTTAGCCAGCTCGCTCAACAGCTGTTGCCCCAACTCCCGTCGACGGTCGATCCACAAACCATCAAGCTCTCTCCCCAGCCCAGCGGTGCCGAGTCCAAAAGCCTCTCTGAGATTGGAAAGTACAAGTTGGGTCAGGTAGATTTGGGGTAAGGCAACTTGTTGTATTTCCGGGTAGTCATACTGGGTTGCTGACATCTCCGCAATAGCCACGGAGATCTTGTGTTTGTCAGTTACAAGCATCAAGATGCTGTTGCAAACGGCAGCTCAAGCGGCGATGTGCCAGTCCCAACCCTCGTAGCGAAGACAGCGCGTCTCAACGGAAAGCCAATTCTGCCCACAGAGGACCATCCTATCGACCCGCCACCATCTATCAATTCCGAGATCGAGCGCATTAAGAACCCCTGGGAGGTGGTGAAGCAGTCCGCTCTCGATGACCGGTTGGATAAGAAGAATGGCAAGATTCCGCGAGGGAAGGATGCCAAAATGTGCCGTCACGGACCCAAGGGGATGTGCGACTATTGCACGCCGTTGGACCCCTTCAATCAGACATATCTCGACGAAAAGAAGATCAAGTACATGTCGGTACATGCCTACATGCGCAAGACAAACTCGGCGACCAACAAGCCGGAGCTGGGAAGCTCATTCATTCCTCCCCTAGTCGAGCCCTACTACAGAGTCAAGCGTGACTGTCCATCTGGGCACCCGCAGTGGCCGGAAGGTATCTGCACCAAATGCCAGCCCAGTGCTATCATTCTTCAGCCTCAGACGTTCCGCATGGTGGATCACGTCGAGTTCGCTTCCCCGGGGATTATCGACAAGTTTCTCAATGCTTGGCGCCGGACTGGAACACAGCGGTTAGGCATCCTTTACGGTCGATATATGGAGTATGAGGTTGTGCCATTGGGAATCAAGGCGGTGGTGGAGGCCATCTACGAGCCCCCACAGGTCGATGAGGTTGATGGTGTATCACTCAGTGCTTGGGAAAACGAGCAAGAGATTAATCGTATCGCCAAGCTCTGTGGCCTAGAGCAGGTTGGTGTGATCTGGACCGATCTTCTGGACGCCGGCAAGGGAGATGGCAGCGCTGTGTGCAAACGGCACGCAGACTCGTATTTCCTCGCCTCTCAGGAGGTTTGCTTCGCTGCTCGGATGCAAGCTCAGCACCCTAAGCCGTCTAAGTGGAGTGACACAGGACGGTTTGGTTCTAACTTTGTCACCTGCGTCATCTCAGGTAACGAGCAAGGTGAGATTTCGATTTCAGCTTATCAGATGTCAAACGATGCGGTAGAGATGGTGAGGGCAGACATCATTGAGCCTTCAGCCGACCCGACTCAAATGCTGGTACGAGAGGAAGAAGAAGACGATGGTTCCGTCAGCAGAACACGATACATTCCCGAGGTCTTTTACCGCAGAATCAACGAGTACGGAGCCAATGTACAAGAGAACGCGAAGCCAGCATTCCCGGTCGAGTATCTCTTTGTCACACTCACCCACGGTTTCCCGGAGTCACCCAAGCCACTATTCACAGACGAGGGCTTCCCGATCGAAAACAGAGAGTATGTCGGCGAGGCACAAGAGGCTACAGCAGTTTCCAAGGCTCTCAAGGTGAACCAAAAGGGTGACAACAGGCTGCCCGTATCAGACTTTCATCTCCTGTGCTACATTCATCAGATGGGCGTTCTGTCCAAGGTAATATCTACTAGCGAAAAATGATGATCAGAAGCTAACAGCATGTAGGATGAGGAGGCGCTACTTTGCAAAGTTGCTACCCACAACGATTTGGCCGAAGCGTTTCAATTGCGGGCGACGCCTGGGTTCCAGACCCTTAAGGTGATCCTTGAATCCACTGGTGAGAGACTCCCCAAACGCTCCCGATGCTCTGATGACATTGCCAGTTCTCCCGCTACATCTGCGTCTTTTGTGAATGGTCGCAAGTCTGGGAGGGGCGACACCGGAGAACCACTTGCTAAGCGTTTTGCTGCTGTCAGGCTGAACGATACCAATCCATAAGTTTGCTTCTTACTGGCTCGAAAGGAGAAAGGCAAGACGATGCGTTTGTATCCGAGCCACTGCGGGCGAAAGGAGGGCGGGGCTGCTTTTTGAAGATCATACCTATCATGATATGCGACTGAAACGAGATGGGTGAGAGGACAGGAGGTGGATATGACGAAGAACTGGAGTTTTGGCTTGGGTTACAGTGGGTTGCTCACTGCCATCTCAACGGATCTGCATTATACTGTGATTGTATCCTACATAGATGATAGCATGGTGCAAGGGGCGAAAAAAGCAGCTTCGTTTTATACGATCTGGCCTTGTTGCTATCTAAAACAGCCTGCTGCTTGACTGATGTGATCAATTGGCGAAACACTATGCAACGGCATAGGCTTAGTTAGATGTACCGAGTTAGCAAACTAGTCTAAGGTACCTCTCTGTAAAAAGGCGAGTCCAACAACACACTTCTTCAATATGCAAGTCTCGAGAAAAGGAGAAGATAAAAAATTTCAAATGTCCGTCCGGTCATATCCAGGGTATAGCAAGTCATATCAAATCATACAAATAAAAACCATACATAAGTCCAACGATCAAGTCGAGAAAATTCAGGCACGCTCCGAACCACACTTTACCGCCATCTCATGCTCATCTTGCTCAACAGCCGTAACGGTGCTCCTCGTCGTGGTTGAGAAGCTCGTCAGCTTCTCCTCACTGTGGTGGTTACTGTTGCCCGCTTTATTGCTCTTGTTAGTAGTGCTAGGCCTCTTGACAAAGCTGGGCAATGTGTCTGATTTGCTTGACGACAGCCTGGTGACCCCGAGGAGAGAAAGCAGAGAGATGGTGGCTGCTTCGATGGGGAGGATCCGGGAGAGGATGGCGCGGAGGGTTGGCCCGCAGGCGGCGATGATGCCTACTTGGACTTCTACTAGGTTCCAGATGCCGATTCCGGTGAGGATTGCTGAGGGAAGGGAGTTGTTAGTCTTCTGGGTCTGATTATTCAAAATAGTTCGGGCGGGGGGTGCGTAAGAAGGGGGTTGGGGATGATAAGGCTTACATATTGCGTCTTCAGTGCCTAGGCCCTGGGTGGCTGTGATGTAGATGTAGGCCTTTGCGATGGAGGCTCCGACAGACCTAGAAATTTTGGTCAACATCTATCATCATCCGACGAGGAGGAGAGTTTCGCAGGTTTTATGTTTGATTATTGGGGATGGTTTAGAAAAACGACAACTTACAACCCAGCGATAGAAAACACCAGCAAAGTCAAGACCCTAGTTCTCTTGTTCATCTGAAGCTTCATGATCACTGGGATCGGAATCAGAACCGTGACAAGATCAGTCAGGATATCTGATGATACCATGGCATATCCCGAAGGCATGGCAGCTTGACAGTACTGGTAGTATTCTTCCGGGGTCCCAAATATAGCAGTGAGGTGTGTGCCACACTCTAGGAGGCCGGCCAGGACGAAGGCAAGAATCCAAAGTACGAGGACAGTCATCCAGAAGATCAAAAAGCGGCGGAACATGACGGTTGAGAAGAGGTGCCAGTACAGGAAGCAGACTGAGAGTTTGACTAGGCCGAGGGCCACAACGCCGATGAGGAGGTAGGATAGCTCAGACTGAATACGGTTGGTGAGTCTGTGTGCGAATCCCAACGCGATGTGGGCAGAAACTTACGTGTTTGGCCCTGTTGAGTCTGTCATTGACTGCGGCTGGGTCGTCGATTGTTCCGCCTAGAGGATATCCCATTGCCTTTTGGGAGACACCCCAGAGCATCAGGCCACTCAAACCCGTTCCAAAGACCCAGGCAGCGAGAACAAGCCAGTCGCTGGTGATAAATTGTTGGCGCTTCCATCTTCTAGAGTAAAACCTCAGCCCTACACAAAGAGTGGAAACCAACTGCATAATGACAGTACCAGCCACGAGGGCATCTGGGTTGTCGTACTGAAATTTAGCCATGATGTTAACATAAATTGATGCTAGTGATGATTGATCGGCGTGGCAAGACGCAGTGGGAAATAGGTGCGGGTGTTCATAGGGCAGAATGGAAACAAAGACTGTGATAGCCAGATAGTTAAGTAAATACTCAGCACTACTCGGTCCAGACTACGACCTTGACCTCCCAAGACCGAGAGCTCGCTGGCACTTGAGTAAAGTTAACACATGTGAATACCGGCATACATGAGATACTACGTCCAAGAGGGAGCTGAAAGAGATCCCGTATCATCGCCCCGGTAGGGTGCCACTCGCTATAGTGGTGCGTCTGAAATGATAGCCTCGGGCTTGGGAGGGTCTCGAGATGTCGTTCAAGTAAAGATCTGAGGTCGCCGGGGAACGACAGTCATTCCATTCGGGGAACTACCAAGGTAAGGCGGGCGGGGGAAGTTGTATGTCATGGGAGGTCAGGGGGTTGCAGTGGGACGGCTGGGATAATTAAGACGGCATCGTCCCTTCCTCTTTGGCTGGCAAAATGCCGCCTGCAGATCTCGTTCCCCCCTCGAGCTCAGGGAGGTGCGCATGAGGCGATGCTACCTGGTGGAAGACGCAACCTTTGACGAGACAGCAACTCGTGTCGAACATTCTTCGAAGCTTTCAATGTCTTCTCCGCCCCCGCTCCCCTGCATGCGTCCTGCACAGTACCTTGCCTTTGGACAGCCATCTCAGCTTCAACTTCGGCATCTTCAACATGTTTTCCACCATCTTTTGATCGTCATCCATCATCCAGTACCGATATCACATCACATCCAGAACAGAGGGGTTCATGCACGCCGTTATTGCCGATGACCTAAAATCACCAATAGTCGGTCGTTGGACGATCACAGGATTCATGCGCATTCAACTATTGCTTCATGTTGGGCATGTACCACCACCCTCATATTCCGAGCCTCTCTTCCCCCCACACACACCAACACTCTTGAAACTCCGTTCTATTACTTTACAGAGTCCGTCTGTGTTCTTTTTTTACCGTCTCTTGGCCGGAATCACTGTGACCCTCCCGCGCACATTTCACTTTTCCTAGCTCACGCAATGATTCTGCCACCCAGACTACGGACAGCCTTGCTGGCCTTGACCGCAGCCTCTGCCCTCGCTGAGCCTACCGTGACCATTGCCAAGACCAAGATCACCTACAGAGGCAGCACAACCGGCTCTATCGAGCATTTTCAAAACATCAAGTATGCCCACGATACCTCTGGCCGTCGTCGGTTTGCACCCCCTGAGCCGTACATCCCCCCTGAAGGCAGTGAGATCGACGCTTCGGCACCTGGCCCAGCATGCCCTCAGAACAAAGCTGGTGTCCCTCCCTTCTTTGCGGACACGCAAGAGATGAGCGAGGACTGTCTCAGCCTTCGTATCTCGAGGCCGGCTGGCACAGCGGCAGACGACAAGCTACCTGTTGTGGTGCATCTTCACGGCGGTGGCGTAGTCAAGGGGTCTGCATACGACCCTCACTATGACCCCGATAATTTGCTTACGCTCTCGGTATCATTCAAGAAGCCCGTAATATACGTGGCTCTCAACTATCGCATCCTAATTTTTGGCTTTGCTCGCCTACCCATCCTCAAGGATCAAAAGTCGATGAACGTGGGCATGCGAGATCAGCTGGCCGGCTTCCAATGGATCAAGGACAATATTGCAGCATTTGGGGGTGATCCCGAGAAGATTACCTCTTTTGGACTCAGCGCTGGAGGAACGTTTACATCCCTTCTCCTTACCTCCTACGGTGGAGAACGAGGCGTTCCGTTCAACCAAGGCTGGTGCATGTCTGGTCCTCCCGGCACGGGACTCAACATGACCAGTGATGTCACTGAACTGCACACGCGAGAAGTGGCAAAGAATCTGGGGTGCACTAGCACCGAAGATTCGGAGTTACTGGAATGTCTGAGAGAAGTTCCGTTCGAGAAGTTGACTGAGAAGGCTGTTGAATATGCGGCTGGTAATCATCCTCCGCTCGGGCTGTTCACCTTCATCCCCTCGATTGACGACGACTTGATTCCGGGCCGTCAGACCACACTTTACAAAGCTGGAAAGTTTGTCAAAGGTATGTTTTGGAACCAAAAGACCTGTAAAGTCTGGCTAACAAGAACCGAAGGAATTCCCCTGGTGTACGGCTGGACCCAAGATGACGGTGCCCTAAGCACCGGTCCCGCGCCTACGTACCAATCTGAGGACGACATGAAAGACACCATCCGAGGAATCGCGCATGCCTTGACCGATGAAGACTATAAAAAGTTGTTTTCACTCTATCCAGAATCTGACTTTGCCGAGGAAGTTGCCGATTATGAGTCTCGTAAGGCTGACTCCGATCCTACAGTAGGAGTGCATTACTTCCGAGTTGCCCGGATCCTGAGAGACCTGCAGTTTACTTGCTCTAGTATCGACTTTGGTAACGAAATGCTAAAGGAGAGCAAGCGGTCGGATCCCAAGTACCCAGGAGTCCATCTGTACGCTCTCAACCAAACCATGTTGACGTCGATATTCGCCGGGGCAGGCATGCCGTACATTGGGGCTAGCCATGGAAGTGATCTGAACTACCTCTTCAACCTTTTTCCCGAAGGCAAGATCACTGAAGAGGAACAGAAGCTGTCGAAAGCCTTCATAGGTAGCTTCATTAACTTCGCATACACAGGCAAACCGTCATCAAATGACAAAGAGCACAATGCAGAGACACTTGGTCAATGGCCAGAGGCATTTGGTGTCTATGGGCCTGAGAGTGTCAGCCTCTTGGTTGTCGGCGGGCCTTGGGGGACAGGCAATACCCGGTTGACTGCTCACAATGAAAAGAAAGAAGAAGGCTTAAAGCAGATGCCAATCAATGGTGGTAATATTCAGGTGGGGGAAATGAAGGTCAGGGCCTGCAAAGAGAGGAGGAGGCAACTCAAAAGGGAGAGGCTATTTGAAAGGTGCCAGTACATCAACTCACTGTCGGAAAAGCTTGGTAACTAGCATGCATAGTACTGTCTGTTCAAAGCAGTGAGGGGGATGGCTCTGCAATGCGGAGAGCTGTGTGGGGGATGTTTCTCACACTGTCAAGAACAACTATCTATGTCGATGGGGCCTGACAGCGCGATTGAAAGTCTCTGGGAGTGGAGAAGCTGGATTCTCGGATCACAGATAACCGGCACAAAAACCATTTACGACGTTCACCAAAGGGTTTGTACAATACACCCACCTGTAGCTAGCTATGCAATTTACAGCCTTGCCTAGATACTGTATCGAATATACTGGGCACGAGATATCTCATAGTTGAACCTCAACCACCAGTTTAACATTTCGGGACTCGAATTCGGAAAGACATCACGCGACCTGTGCTCAAGCATGGACGAACCCCTCTCGGGGACTCCGATTGTTTTTTATCAACTGCATTGAATATTGGACAGAAATACAATGTTTGTTCTTGGAAGTCTTGTTTCCCGGTCTCTGGGAGAGTGATTTCCCCCAGAGCTGATGTGACTGAAAGAGGGGTTGGTTGGGGCTGTGACCCGATGGATTCAGTTTCAAGCATTGGCCCTTTACAGGTCATATACTGACGTTGTGTTGCAGTTGCGTTGATCAGGTCAGGATGAAGATATGCTTCACCGAGCCAAGCCACGGCATGCAAGGTGAACATTTGCTCGAAAGTCAGAGCAGCACCCAAAGTGCCTGCAGCTCTTTGTTGCAGATCTCGCCTGTTTGGGCCTCTTATAGGCTCGGGTAATCATGAGATATCCCATAGGCTTCCCAGCCGCCTCGGTACCAAGTATCCATGGTTATGTAATAGCACGGCAAGGGCAGATCTATTCTTGATGACAGATACTGCAGTGCTTATCCTCTGCATGAATTGCCGATCATATAGGACTCTGCTCTTGCCTTGGATGTCCAAAGATAAGGTGATCTGGATCACACGTGCTGAAAGAGTGAAACAATAAACTGACTGGATTACTACAGCGCAAGAATATGGCTCAGTACCACTCTGCTCGGACCAGCTAAACTTCCTCCACCTGCATGACCGTTTGTTTTCACAGCACACCATGTGGCTGACTACGGCATTCTGTATGTACTACACACAACACCGTTTTTCTCGGCGCCACCCGCGACCCAGTACCCTCATTGCTACCACGTCTCTCACTTACTCCACCTCCATCACGCCGTTCTCCTCTTGAGAACACAGAGGTCCGTGTCAAATTCTCTCCAGCCATCTCTCTTCTGCCGCGAAGGGGGCTGGTCTCCTCCTGTTGGTAGCTTGCCTGTGGTTCGCTTGGTTAGGTCTAGTGAAGTCAAAGGCAGGGACTAGAAGGGGGGGAAGGGACGTACATTGCTCAACAGCATCATCTGGTACGTCAAGTCCAATGTAGGAGAGCTGAGGAACTGGTGCTGCCAAGGACGGCATGGCCAGTGCTGAAAGGGAGAAGAGGAGAGCAGTGAACTTCATCTTTGCGGAGCTGATCGTAACCTGATGATGGTTTGAAAGAGGACCGGAGTAGAAGCTGATCCCAAACTTGAGACTGGACTCGACTCTACTTATTATCTTCACGACAAATTGATTAACACCCAACAAGACTCCTTCTGGAATCCATGACGACCGATCAACTCAAAAGCATGCCAAGAGTCGACACTTTCGCCTCGATGGAGACAATCACTCGAGTCTGGGACTTTGGGTGCCTAGACCCTCGGGTGTGTCTGGTGGTAGTATCCAACGGCCTTTCTGGGGAGTCGAAACTGCCGAATCGTTGATGCCCTCACCAGAGTAGCAGTCGGATATCGTCCACTTTGTGATCCTGCACTGAAGCGTGCCAATTATTCACGGCAAGCCGGAGGTCGGTTCGGCAGGTGGGTTGCCAACATGGATTGCAGGTAGCGTAAATAGGCACCAAGGAGCGCACACCGAACCGTGCTCCTGTAGGAATCAGCCACGACACGACCCAAGAGCGGCAGTCTTGTATCCGCACCGGACCAGTGGTCTTGATCGGGGTTTCTATGTCGTGTTTTTAGAGTGCTTACTCTTGGATCTGTTGCACGAGTCTGTTGGCGCACTTACCTTGGGAGGAAGCCAAGCATGTTCAAATCACTTACATGGGAAAGGCCAAGAGAAGATGATTGAATCCAAGCAAAGTTTCAGAATCCCAAGGCAGAGAAAGACGCAATCCCAACTGCAGGAAATGCTCATTCGAGGAGCTCCAGGCCCGGGCGTCCAGACTCCGCTCATTTACCACCTGTTGCGTCGACGCTTTTGCACAGCTTCGCCGGGCCTGGGACAATGACACGGGACGATGGGACATGGCAACGTGGAAACACGGACCATGGTCCCGTCTTGAGTCCAACATGATGTAGGGCTTTTGTGTCCCATAGCCAGAGAATGCAAACCATCGGGACAGGAACCAGCCACACAGTTACTCTGTCTGGCAGTTACTCCCGGACTGAAAGGGCGGGCTTCGATGTGACGTTTCCTCATCCAAACAACACGACACAAGCATTGAAACCACATCAATCGAGTGTTCTTCGAATCATCTTCACCTATTTTACCCTGTTGGAAACTTCATGATGAGAGGCTGAGCCAAAAATAACCTCAAGACCAATAAGACGGTACTATAAGGGAGGGTTCTCCTCATAATGAAAATCACATGAAAGTGATCTTGGGAACACAAACTTCCCTTCCTCTTCCTTTACCCCAGTTTCAGGCCCAGTCCTTCCCGGTTTTTCCTTCGGACGAAAGTTAAGAGGTAAGCTTATATGCGCAGTAAATAAACGTGCCACCCGGCAATTGGGGCCCAGATTGTACGGGATCAATATGTTGGCCCTTGCGACTCCGACAGGCATGGGGCGGGGTGTGTTTAGCCTTCCGTCTCCAGATTCCTAAGATTTCTGGGATGAATTGTGTTGTGAGGGGAGAGAGGGGAAGGGGAGATCGGCATGATCTCAGTCTTTTGCCCAAAAGTAAAACAGCTCCAATGCCAATACCTCTTGCTGTTCTTGCGTGATACACTGTTTCTAAGCTTCACATTCATACAACCTGATAAAGAATCTTTGTAAGATGATGTCCAGTCTCGACGAAAAGCCTCACTACACACCTTTGCTTTCAGAGCTACCATCAAACAACCAAGGGGATCATGATGAAGAAAGCCTCACACCGCCACCGCCCTATATTGACGATGGCCTGGTCTGGAAGAAACGATTTTACACTCTCTTTGTCTCCAGTGTGACCATAACCCTCTCCCTAACCGCCGCCTTCATCTACCATTACACCTCCTTCCAAGAGACCTTTTCATCAACATGTCCGATACCAATAGCCGGTAGTGGCAACGACGATGTCAAACTACCCTTCTGTATGCTACCTGCATTCAACACATTCTTATTGATATGGCATTAATCATGCAAACTTAGCACCCGCTCCTGTAACCTATGTCAACAAGTTCATGAACACCGACCCCGAAACTGAGAAATTCCTCGGTGAGCCGCGGCCTGAGCTGGACCAAGCCTGGCATGAGCTCCTAGACGGCACCCTCATTTACTTCAGCGAGGAGGAGCTCAAAAAAGCCGGAAACGCAAAGTCGATCAGCCGAAAGGGAGGGGGATACGTCGGTGGGCTGGGTGTCAGTCATTCGCTGCATTGTTTGGTATGTTGCCCTCCCCCCAACCCAATTGAAGTTCCTCCAAACACCCCTAACTGCCCCTTATCTCAAAAAATTTCACCACCAAAAACCAAACAAAAGACTGACTGCTAAAAAAAAAAAAAAAAAACCACTAAATTTTTTTAAAAAAAAACAGAAAAGAATAAAACAATACCTCCACCCCTCCTACTACTACCCCAACATCTCCACCACCCCCTCCGGCAACGAGACCTGGGCCGACCTGACCGTCCACGTCGACCACTGCCTCGAGTCCCTCCGGCAGGAGGTCCTCTGCAAAGCCGACACCAACGTCTACACCCTCCACTGGACCCCCCACTCCAAACTCAAGCCCAGCGTCAAGGTCCCGCAGCAGAGCGTCTGTGTCGATTGGGAGGGACTACACGGGTGGATGAAGGAGAGGGGGGTCGGGTTCGGGGAGATGGTTCACCCTGCGAGTCATTTCTCAAAGGTTCAGGGGTCTGCGGAGGGAAAGGCGGAGTATGAGGGGGTTTGATGATAGAAAATAGGAAGATCGCGGGAGTATAGTAAGGGTATGGATGTGTTACGCTGGAATAAAAAAAAACATGTTTTTGATAGGGCAACCACGGCGTGTCGGCTGGGTGACTGGACTGGCAGGTTTCTTTCTACCAGGGATAGGTAGGGTAGGTAACTCTCTTTTTATCATCGAATCGAATCGTAAATTGTAACAGATTTCTCTCCAAATCGCCCCCAAAAGCTGACACCGCATCTTACAATATCGTACATATATCTACTTCGACTCCATATCCATGATAGCCTGCCTGTCCAGCTTCATATACTTGCTGATGGCCTCCTGATCCCCCTTCACGACAATATCGTACACCCCCATCTCCCTTGACACCTCGCCGATCCACTCATTCAAGTCCGCAATCACGACCTGGTGCACCTTGGCCTTCATAAAGACGATCTGATCAAACAGGGCATGGTTTTCCTCGACTAGCTCCTCGGGCGTCATCTCCTCCCCGGGATGTCCCTGTGCGATCAATCTCTTCCTATGTGCATGCTTCAACTGCTCAATGATGCGAGATCCCTCCGTCAGGCGGAGCGTATTCCTCTTCGTCTTGACTTGCAAGGAGCCAATGCCGGAAACCAGCTCAACGAGCAAGGCGTCCGTGGGGTGGAATCCAAAAATTTGCCGCATAGCGCGGCAGGCAACGATGGCGCCGACCCAGTCCTTGGCTTTGAACATGCTAAAGATGATTGTCCGGGGTAGCTGAGCGAACAGTTCTGGGGTGTCGAATTCCCACTTTGCTTCGACCATGTCTTTGAAGAATTTCCTGCTGGCGGTGACGTCCTGTTCAGAGAGGCTGGGGACGCGCTGGATGAGGCGGTTGACGGAGAGGGAGTTGAACATGGTCAAAAAGGTGTGGCCGTCGGGTTGGATGCCCAACTCCTGGGTCATCTTGTTGTATAAGTTGAGCACCTTTTTGGCTTCACCAGCTTGGGAATGGGAGCGAATAAGCTGGTTCATGAGGAAGGTGGTGGGTCCGATTTCCGCGAGTTTGAGGACCTCAAATAGCTCTTGCAGGCGGGAATGAAGTCTGCGAGAGCAATAGTTTTCGGCAAGTATAGAAAAGGTTTCTGCTGTTGCCCTTGTCAGGCACTTGAACTCGGCTTCGTCGCCTTCTTGTTCCTTGTCTTTGAGATTGGGCGCCTCATCGGGACTGTAAAGTGTGAGATTGCCCTTCATTACGGATTGCCGCTGTCGTAGTTCAACAAAGTCCAAGCGAGCTTGAATCATCTGCCACGCAAGTTTGTCCGCCTTTTCCAAGTTCTCAGCAGCTCCTGACCTCATCCACGCGGCGACGAGACCATTGAGCTGGACGGGTGATGCTGTGATGCCCTTGCTCTGCAGGAACACTGCGACCTTGTAAGCACCATCGAGATCGCCCGCTCCGATGAGTCTCTTGAGCCATTTTCCGGTGAAGAAGTGGTTGCCTACTACCATTGGTAGCCTGGTTCTTCCCCGAATATCGATCGCCCCGGAAAACATCATATCAACGAAGGCTTGAAGCGCTTGCTCGACTGCGCCGACAGTTAAGAATGAACCAATAATTTCATCATAGTCTTCTAGGGTCATGCTGTCTCCGAGAAGCGTGCGCATGTCACGATAGCGTTCCCATGCTTCATCAAGCAGCGACTTTTTTGCTGCCAGTGCCCTTACTATCGGTATAATGATTCGAGGATTTGGTGGATGAGAAGACTTCAGAAGGGTATCTGCTGCTTGCTGCGCTCGTTCAGTGTCTCCATGAAGAGCACACATCCGGACACCGAGCTCATAGTATGGCTTGAAAGTCTCCCGATTTGACCCGATCGTGACGACAGCCCTCTTCCATGCATCAATAGCCTCGGGTTCCCATCCCTCAATGAACATGGCTTCAATGGCGAGTAGCTGCTGCGCATCATTCAGAGGCACCTGGGCAGCCTGCATGTCCTTTGCCAGGACGTATATGTGTTGCATACGGTTAGGATTGTCGCGACTGTCATAGGAGAGAACCATGAACAGAAAGTCCCAGACCTCTCGTGGAACACTCTTCCAGTTCGTCGCGAGGATCTTCCGGGCCGACGAGTAGTACTTCCAACACTCGGCGAGATCCCTATGCGTCGGTATGCCCCCTTCCACCACTTTGTCCCGCGCGAGGAAGTGGTTCAATTCTTGCACAGCCCTTGCTTTTGACCCAGAAAAAGAGCCTCGAATACGAAGTACCCCGTACGCCTCACCCTCCGGTCCCATCTTGCCCCTAAACTGAGTTCGAATTGTTGTCTTGAACTGTTTTCTGAGCTGGGCTGCCTTTTCTTTCTTTCCCTCTTTTTCCATACTGTTGATCATTTTCAAGGTGTCCAGCATACGCCTTTCGAGATCTTCAATCGAGCTGAGGACCTCATGATCAAGCCCGGCGCTTTCCTCGCCAAACTCTTCATTGGTCTGCAATGGCTTGCGTTCGCCAGTCTTGATGTTTTCCGAGTAGTATTTAATGTCGAGGTTTGACTTGGCTTCGGAGCCGTTGAACAAATCTTCGGCAAGCATGCGCTGGATCTCGGCGGGATCAGGGTCCTTCTCTTTCAGCTCGGTGGCGGGCCTTCGTGTTCGAGATCGTAGGCTTCTTGCGGTTGAAGCCTGTCTTGTGAGCCATTGCGGGGGTTGGCTGTTGACTGGGCGCAAGTGGGCGAGACACGATTTGCAAATATAGTTGCTCGTTCGGCCGAGGTCGAGGGAGAAATTTCTAGGAGGCATTGGAAGGGCGTGACTACATGAGGACCAAACAAGAAGAAAAAGCCACTGGAAAAGAAAACGGGTTGCTTGCTTCGCTCCATCGAATCGCCCCTGCCCACACAGCTTCGTCACTTTTTTGGATCCACTTATGCATCCCCAGACTGAACCAAAATATCTTATCAGGACTCTAATCCCTGCCGATAAGTTCTTAGCACCTCTCACCGCCCGGCAGAAACACCTGGACCCTCCAAAATTTTGGGAGCTTTGCGATCGGCGCATCCAAACTAATCCCCCAATTCCCAGGCTTTGGCCAACCGCCAATTCCTCACCATCACCACCCAAAAAAAAAATGGCAGACTCAAAACCGCAATTCGTCCGCCTAACAGGCCACCGCGCCTTCACCCAGCGCCTCGTCCTCGCCACCCTCAGCGGTAAACCCATCCACATCACCAAAATCCGATCCACCTCCCCGACCAACCCCGGCCTCGCTCCCCACGAAGTCTCCTTCCTCCGCCTCCTCGAAGCCGTCACCAATGGCTCTGTAATTGACGTCTCCTACAGCGGCACAACCCTCGCCTACCAGCCCGGTCTCATCACCGGCACCGTCCCCGGCGCGGGAACCTCCCTCTCAAACGATCTAATAGAACACGCCATCCCCGCGAACAACACCCGCGGCATCACTTATTTCCTCCTCCCTCTCGCCTTACTAGCCCCCTTTTCCAAAGCGCACATGAACGTCCGCTTCTCTGGCCCTGGCGTCATCACCTCTTCCACCAACGGCCCCGGGGATCTTTCGATCGATACTTTCAGAACAGCCATCCTGCCGCTGTACGGATTGTTCGGTATCCCGCCCGCGCGCATCGAGCTTCGCGTCCTATCTAGATCTTGCCCAGGTCCAGGAGGAAAGGGCGGTGGCGGTGTTGTTGAACTCCGATTCGCGAGCCAAGTCCGCCTTCCCAAGACACTTCACCTCAACCGCAAGCCGGGGAGGATCAGAAGGATCAGAGGTGTAGCGTACTGCACTGGTGTCTCAGCGTCACATAACAACCGGATGATTACCTCCGCCCGTGGTGTCCTCAACCAACTTGTCAGTGACGTACACGTAGCAGCGCAGTATGATCCTGCGCCGTTGGTGCAGGAGAAGGGGAGCACGATGAAGAAGAAGATTGGTATCGGTTTCGGGCTCTCGCTCGTTGCGGAGTCGAGCGCGGAAGGGGTGATTTATGCGGCGGATGTGGTTGCGCCTCCAGAGGGTGGTGTAGTGCCCGAGGATATCGGTACCAGATGCGCGTATCAACTCTTGGAGGTTATTGCGCAGGGTGGGTGCGTCAGTGCTGCTGCTGCGCCGACGGTTTTGACGTTGATGGCTATGGGGTCGGAGGACGTCGGGAGAGTAAGACTAGGGAGGGAGGTGCTGGGGAGGGAAGAGACGATTGGACTGGCGAGAGACCTCAAGGCTTTTGGGGCGGCCAGTTGGGGGATGAGAGATGCTGATAAAGAAGAGGATGAAGCCACAGGGGAGCTGATTGTTTCTGTCAAGGGTACGGGCGTGGGCAATATCGGCAGGAAAGTAGCGTGAATCTAGAAATGTTAATGTGATACCAAAGTTCAAGTCATTTTCAGGGGCGTACAAAAACAAAATAGACATAATTATCCATCATGATGATTCAAAAATCCGCTCGCTTTGTATTTGTATTAGATGTTCTATTATTGCGGTAGTGTCGTCGCCGGGCCTGGCTGCCGCAACCTAACAAGCCTGCTTCTCCTCTCGGCTGCCAAAGCCGCAAGAGTGGCATTGTAACCAAAACTTCGCAGCGAATACGCTGCCGTGTTCTGCACACCGCTCCCCACCGTCCTGATGGCGTTGGCGACGTGGAAATTCGAGAGCATCGCATTGCCAGACCGCATAACATCTATCATGTCCACCGTTGTCGTAACAGAGGCGTACGGCCCCGATCCCATCCTTTCTCGTTCGTCATTATCCCCGTCGTCATTATCTCCTTCCCTCCCGGATGGATTGAGTGGTCGCAGCTCTATCCCTTCATTATCCACCATAAACGCCTGGTCGCTCAGCACCCCTCTCTCTTCCGCGTCGTGGTCTTGCGCCACTGCTAGGGGAACATCCAGTTGCGCCTCGTCGCCGGGGATGATGGTCCTCAGCGAGGGAAATACGGCCTTTTTGAGGCGCTCGCGGTCTTGGTGGACGGCAAGCATGAGGCATTGTATGAGGAATATGATGATGTCGATGGAGAGGTAGGTTAGTCGGGTTTTTGGTGGTTTCTGACCAATGAAATCGATCAGAACGCCGCCTTGGAGGTAGCCTCGGGCTGCTTCGCCTGCGGCGGGGAGGGAGAGGATCAGGTGGAAGAGTATGCAGAAGAAGGCGGGGACGAAGATGGCGAAGATGTGTGGGCGTTGGGCGGGGAGGAGGAGGCCTTCTTTTGGGGAGAGGAAGGCGAGATGGGGAAGGCCGCGGATTATGAAACGGGAGAGGGAGCATCTGTAAGGGGGCCAAGAGTCAGTTTGGGGGAACATAGGTGGATGATAGTAAACAGAGGGGGCTGTATTCGTACTCCATGTAGTATAACGTGCACATATACGACCAGACCAACATGTCGAGGCTCCGCTGGAGGTGTGTCACGAACTCGAGCTTCTTGGCCAAGCCCACCCGCTGCTTATTCTTGACCTCAGAATCGTTGGACTGGCCATCATCCCTACTGCTGGCCTCTGTCGTGGACTCTTCGGAGTGTTCTGGGTCTGTGGTGTTGGTATTGGGGTGGGCCGTGGAGCTCGAGCCCGGATCATCGTTCATAGCTCGCCGACGTCGAAGGCAAATGGTAATGGTACATTAACGTACGTGAGGTGCTCACATCGCTGATCCCTCGTGTGACAAAACGGCCATCGGTCGTTAGAAGCGAGTAGCAAGCGGAGGTGTGAAAGCGTTCAAGTTGGATGGCCGGGCGCAAACTGCCAAACTGATGACCTTCCAAAAGAGAGCTCACGCGGCCTGCCCCTTGCAAGCGGTTGCCGGCCGCGGGGACCTTGGCTGGCTTGGCTCGGAAGGGTTAGGGTCGCTTGGTAGAGATATTACTTAACAATTTAGTTGTTTTAAGTCCGCAAACATGCTGCTACATTAACAATACATTCAAAACCAACTGGCGGAAACTGGTCTCTAGTGCCATGAGATGTTAAAACTCTCGAGATAGGGTCCAAATCTAGCGTGCACCGCTGAATGTACAGATGAACCCTGCATTCCGTGGAGCAAGGCATGATGCCCTAGCTCTTCTCGCCATCTCCATAGTCCATACTCTGAAGAAGAAATAGCGAGTGCTGAGATATGGAAATATAATTCCCTGAGTAGTTATGTGCTATTCCACGGCAACGGTTCTATACCTAACCGTTGAGCCCTTCAATGCCAAGTAAGTGGCTCAAGCCTTGTCTCGTCCCAGATAACCTCAATAAAAGGGCTTCCCCCCTTTGTCAGGGACCAATCCAGGATCTTTTCAATGGGAGCCAAGAGGTGCACCAATGCTTGTCATGCTGCTTGGGTCTCTTGACTTCGGTATTCTCACTGTTGTCAGTTGATATTGATAATAGTTTTAGTCCCATCTCAAAGGTTTAGGAAGGTTAAACTCAACGTATAAGTGAGAATTGGCCAATCGGATCTTACCCCGCTATTTGTTGAGTCTGGACTTCAACGTTACACACTCTGACTCGCGAGAAGATTTCACCGCTCAAATTCACCTCGATTGGGTTAAAAACAGCATCGTTGGACACATTCAGTACGGATAACCATACATGAGCATGCCTCTCTATCAAATGCTGTGTCAGCGGCTCCTAGCACGGACTCCATCAAAGCAATATGTCCTCCATGTATCTGCATATACACAATTGAGAAGACATGGCAATATATGCCGCCATCGTGATCTGCATGGCCTACATAGGTACATATTCAAAAACCAATGTGATCACGAGCCATTGATATCCCCGCCCGGAGTCGGAAGAAAACACTTTTCCCACGGGGGAATATCAAAATTTTCCAGTAAACACCACCATCTTCTGCCGATGTCCCAGGTGACTGGCACTCCCGGTTACGGCGTTGAACCCCAGTCGAACCACCTGCGAGTCACCGTTCTTATCGCTTATCGCTCCCCACCCGGGCCGATCTTTTTCTTTTTGCCCTGGGCAATCGAGATCCCACGGTCTGGTCTGTTGAATTCCCATCTTCCTCGCAAACTTCCACATCTCCACTGCCAAAATACGACCAGGCGACTGCAGCGCTACCAATTGGCGAGACGACGACGGACTCAGTGTTGCTGCCGAACCTCCAACTGACCCAACTCGACCCCCCCGCACCGTTATCGCAAAGCCTAACCATATCTCTCAAGGTTCGCGATAATCCCCTAATATGCTGTCGACCGTGTACAAGGCGGGTCGTGCCCCTGCCCTCCTCCGACATGGTCGACGGGTCGCCGTCGCACCACAAACCGCCCAATTGAGGTCCCTTACCTCTGGCGTGCAGAATCTCTCCGTCCGTCAACAAATCGAGTCGCCAATTGCTCGCCTTCAGAAGCGCTTCCTCTCTGCATCTGCCGCCAGACCTGGGAACGCTACTCAGTCCGCCCCTAACCCTAATGCCTACCTCGACAGCGGCGTAATAAAGCCAAAGGAGTTTGTCGATGTGAAGAAGGTGCTTGTGATTGGATCCGGTGGCCTTGCCATTGGCCAGGCCGGCGAGTTTGACTACTCCGGTACGTCTTGAGCTGTCACTTTGTGCGGTGACCAATGAGTCACACGACAACTTCACAACGAGCCCAGCGCTGACCATGCGCCCCCTGCTACAGGATCCCAAGCCCTCAAGGCCTTGAAGGAAGCCGGCGTTTCTTCCGTTCTTATGAACCCCAACATTGCTACCATTCAGACAAACCACTCGCTCGCCGACGAGGTGTACTACCTGCCCATCACCCCTGAGTATGTCGAGTATGTGATCCAGAAGGAGAGGCCAGATGGTATCTTCCTGTCTTTCGGCGGTCAGACCGCCCTGAACCTTGGTGTCCAGATGCAAAAGCTGGGCATGTTCGAGAAGTACGGCGTCAGAGTGTTGGGTACCAGCGTCAGGACGTTGGAGCTCTCTGAGGACAGAGATCTGTTCGCCAAGGCTCTGGAGGAGATCAACATCCCCATTGCCAAGTCTATTGCCGTCAACACCCTCGACGATGCCCTTGAGGCTGCCCGCAACATTGGGTACCCAATCATCGTCCGCGCTGCCTATGCGCTTGGTGGTCTTGGTTCTGGTTTCGCCAACAACGAGGAGGAGCTGCGCAACATGGCTGCCCGGTCTCTGACTCTCTCCCCCCAAATCTTGGTTGAGAAGTCTCTCAAGGGCTGGAAGGAAGTGGAGTATGAGGTCGTCCGTGATGCGAATAACAACTGCATCACGGTGTGCAACATGGAGAACTTTGACCCCCTGGGTATCCACACTGGTGACTCGATTGTCGTTGCCCCCAGTCAGACCTTGAGTGATGAGGAGTACCACATGCTTCGTTCCGCTGCCATCAAGATCGTCCGTCACTTGGGCGTCGTCGGTGAGTGCAACGTCCAGTATGCACTCCAGCCTGATGGATTGGACTACAGGGTCATCGAGGTCAACGCTCGTCTCTCTCGTTCGTCTGCCCTCGCCTCCAAGGCCACTGGTTACCCATTGGCGTACACTGCTGCCAAGATTGGTCTTGGTCACACTCTTCCTGAGCTTCCCAATGCCGTGACTAAGACGACTACTGCCAACTTCGAGCCCTCGCTCGATTACATCGTCACTAAGATTCCCCGCTGGGATCTGTCCAAGTTCCAGCATGTCAAGCGTGACATTGGCAGCGCTATGAAGTCTGTTGGCGAGGTTATGGCCATCGGTCGTACTTTTGAGGAGTCTTTCCAGAAGGCCATCAGACAGGTTGACCCCAACTTTGTCGGTTTCCAGGGTGCCAAGTTTGAGGACCTCGACTTTGAGCTCCAGAACCCTACTGACCGCCGCTGGTTGGCTGTCGGCCAGGCCATGCTCCACGAGAGCTACACTGTTGATCGTGTCCATGAGCTTACCAAGATTGACAAGTGGTTCTTGTACAAGCTCCAGAACATCGTTGACTGCACCAAGGAGCTGCAGCAGATTGGCAGCCTCCAGAGCCTCAAGAAGGAGAATGTACTCAAGGCCAAGAAGATGGGCTTCTCCGACAAGCAAATTGCCCATGCTGTTAACAGCACTGAGGACGAGGTACGCGCCCGCAGACTGGAGTTTGGCATCCGCCCCTGGGTCAAGAAGATTGATACCCTCGCTGCTGAGTTCCCCGCCGATACCAACTACCTTTACACCACCTACAACGCCTCGACCCACGATATCTCCTTCGAGGACAAGGGTACCGTCATTCTCGGCAGCGGTGTCTACCGCATTGGTAGCTCAGTCGAGTTCGATTGGTGTGCCGTCAGCGCCACCCGTGCCCTGAAGGCCATGGGTGAGAAGACGGTAATGATCAAGTAAGTCTTTTCTTCCCAAGCCCAACCTACTCCTTCCTGAAACCATCATGAACACCTCCCCTGTTTCTCCCATTCTTTTCTGCCCTGCCCTTGGAATTCCCTTTTGTTTCGTTCTGTTTTGTGTTGGCGCGTTGTTTCTGCTTTTCGTTGTCGGCCTCTAATCAATTCGCTCCCCCTTCCACCTTTTGCCTGTTATTTGTCTCAGTTTGACTTTTTCATCCAAGCCTGGTAGCAGCTTTTGAGCGATTTCT
The DNA here is from genome assembly GCA_033296915.1 of Triangularia setosa. Taxonomy (NCBI): domain Eukaryota; kingdom Fungi; phylum Ascomycota; class Sordariomycetes; order Sordariales; family Podosporaceae; genus Triangularia; species Triangularia setosa. The sequence goes on along the minus strand of MU866202.1, from coordinate 4,349 downwards.
GGCTGAAGTCTCAGTCTCGTCCCCTCAGGTCAGCCAGAAAGCTGGCAGGAGCACGATGGAGTTTGGACATCACTCTTCCCACCTCTTTAGCCTCATATCATCGCCGCCGCACCACATGTCCCCACACATACCAGACAAGCCGCATCACACAGCAGTTCCAGTCATACATTTGATTCCCCTCAGCATACATATCACGTCTGTGACGGCCAGAGTGCGTCGCATCCTAGCGCCCCTTGGTCTTGCACGAGTGTGCCACACTTACAGATCATCTTTGTGCACCTACAAGCACACATTGAACACCTGCACAAGCTGCTGCTACCCAACAAACTTATCCTTGTGGATGTTTTCCTTTGTCATACACGCCTGCTATTTGTTTCTATAAGTATGTCCATGATGTTTGGACGCCTGAGCAAGATGCTCCGAGGCACCCAACCCTAACCCACGCCCCTTTTGGTGAACCCACTTTTTACAATCCTCCCTCAACATCACCACACATTGTTTACACCTATCTACAGTCCCCTACATGCATTGTACTAACACAAAAAAAAAGTTATAACCCCGAGACCACGAGCACCGATTTCGACGAGGCGGATAGGTTGTATTTTGAGGAGTTGAGCTATGAGCGTGTCATGGATATCTATGAGCTCGAGAATGCCAGCGGTGTAGTAGTGTCTGTCGGTGGTCAGCTGCCCCAGAACATTGCTCTCCGTCTCCAGGAGACCGGCAAGGCCAATGTCCTCGGAACTGACCCCCGTGACATTGATAAGGCTGAGGACAGACAAAAGTTCTCTGAGATTCTTGACAGCATCGGTGTTGATCAGCCCGCCTGGAAGGAGCTGACCTCCGTCGAGGCCGCTGAAAAGTTCGCTCAGGAAGTCGGTTATCCCGTCCTTGTTCGTCCCAGTTACGTCCTTTCCGGCGCCGCCATGACTGTCATTCGCAGCCAGGAGGACCTCAAGGACAAGCTCGAGGCTGCCTCCAACGTCTCCCCCGACCACCCCGTCGTCATCAGCAAGTTCATCGAGGGTGCTCAGGAGATTGACGTTGATGGTGTCGCCTCCAAGGGCGAGTTGATCATCCACGCTGTCAGTGAGCACGTCGAGCAGGCTGGTGTTCACTCTGGTGATGCCACCCTCGTCCTTCCTCCTGCCAACTTGGATCAGGACACCATAGACCGTGTCAAGGAGATCGCCCAGAAGGTTGCCAAGGCCTGGAACATCACTGGTCCTTTCAACATGCAGATCATCCGTGCTGAGGATCCCGAGGGCGGTGTCCCTGCCCTCAAGGTCATCGAGTGCAACCTTCGTGCCTCTCGTTCGTTCCCCTTCGTCAGCAAGGTCCTTGGCACCAACTTCATCGACGTTGCCACCAAGGCCCTTGTCGGCAAGGACGTTCCCAAGCCCACTGACCTCATGGCTGTTAAGCGTGATTACTTGGCCACCAAGGTTCCCCAGTTCTCCTGGACCCGTCTCGCTGGCGCCGACCCCTTCCTCGGCGTCGAGATGGCCTCCACTGGTGAGATGGCCTGCTTCGGCAAGAACCTTGTCGAGGCCTACTGGGCTTCTCTCCAATCTGCCATGAACTTCCGCGTTCCTGAGCCTGGTGAGGGTCTCCTCTTCGGCGGTGAGCTGAGCAAGAACTGGCTCGCCACCGTCGTCGACTACCTTGCTCCTCTTAACTACAAGCTTTATGCTGCCGATGCCGAGGTCAAGGAGTACCTCGAGACCAAGTCCAAGCACAAGATCAACGTTGAGATCATTGAGTTCCCCAAGGAGGACAAGCGCGCCCTCCGTGAGGTGTTCAAGAAGTACGACATCCGCGGTGTCTTCAACCTTGCCCAGGCCCGTGGCAAGACTGTCATGGATGTCGACTACGTCATGCGCCGCAACGCCGTTGACTTTGGCGTGCCATTGTTCATGGAGCCCCAGGTTAGTTTTCCATTTATCTTTCAACTATGACCATTGTACTAATATTATTACCTCCAGACCGCTATGCTCTTCGCCCAGTGCATGAGCGAGAAGCTGCCCAGGCCAGAGGGCATCCCCTCCGAGGTCCGCAGGTGGTCCGACTTCATTGGTGGCAAGCCTTTGTAGATAATCACAGGCTCATCATGCCAATGTTCTTTTCTTGCTTAATGTGTTCCTATACTTTTTCTTTTTGAGGGCATGGGAGGAGTCCAAAAAGCAGGGTGCGTGAGTGAGGAGAAAAATATGAGCGGCGTTTGAAATATTTGATGGAAGGGTTTTCGATATATGTATTCATTTTCACAGCGGCGGTGACATGGTTGGCAGGACATTTCTAGGGGGTTACTTGATATCGTATGATCTTAAAAAGTGCACATCTCTTTCCTTTTTTTCTTTGTTTTTTTTCTTTCATTGCTTGTGTGTTGTGGTGATTTATGGTTAACATGTGGGTTTACAGAATTAGTTTATGAAGCGCAAGTGATGACCAGCAGAAGAATATCGGCGATTGTTATACCTTCGTAACGGAGACTATGTTAAATGATGATTGATAACCGTACAGATGATCTGAAGTGCATATTTCAACAGTTCATTGACCTCATGTGCACAACTTCTCTGGCGTAAGAGAGCTTTGAAAAGGAGGGTTGGCAGTCATGTGAAGGAATCACCCTTAACCCTACCATAATGAGTCTTTGAAAGTCGCAAAAGCAGCAGAGCGCAGCTCAAGTAACGTTTGCTGCCGACTTTCAAAACAAAAAAACTTTTTTGAAGCAAGTAAAAATGATGAAAATACTCGTTATTGCCGTCCTGTAAGATTCAACAAGTTTTTGCTCTCTAAACGCAGGGTTCGGGTAGTACTGCTCTGTTAATCCCTGACCCAAGTGCACGGGCTTCTTCGTTCATTGCTCTCTTACACTTCAGTCCTCTCAATTCATCACATTCTCCTTCAACATCAAATTGTCGACCACAACCGCACCAAAATATATGACAGCGGCACCTGCTTCACCTCACTTTAAACATTTTCTTACGATATCCATAGCTTAGAATCAGTCCGCAGGTATTCGGTTGCATCGTTATCCATCACATCAAAGTTTCCACCTTTCACCAAGCTCACTCACCGCACCAACCCCAACCCTCACTCAATATGAGCACCACGAACAACAAACCACCCCAAGAGGAAGAAGAGGAAGAAGAAGACGACTACATGTCCCCCCTCTTCCTCGCCCCTCCGACCACCACCTCCTCCTCCCTCCCCATGAAAGAATCCTCCCTCCAACGCCGCGCCCGCCTCAAGCGCGAAGCCGAAGCTCGCTCCCGTCCCAAATCAAAGGCGGAACTCGCCCAAGAAGCAGAGCTGCAGCGTGAGAGAGCTCATTCCACCTCCCTTCTCGCCTCCAAACCCAAAAGCAAAGGCCTGGCGATGATGGCCAAGATGGGGTTCAAGCCTGGGTCAACGCTCGGATCTTCCACTTCTGGGTCGGCAGAGCCGATCAAGATAGCCATCAAAGAGGGCAAAGAGGGTATTGGTCTTGAAAGTGATAGGAAGAGGAAGTTGAGGGAGCTGGTGGAGTATATGGAGAAGACAGAGAAGAAGCAAAAGGTCGAAGCGGTGGATTACAGGGAGAGGATGAGGAGAGAGAGGGAGGAGCAGAGGTTGGAAGGGCAGATTCGGGGCGCTCAAAAGGTGGCGGAGGGGTTGGATACTGACCGCGGCAAGGAGAAGGGGGAGGAAGTAGACAAGAGGTTGTTGAAGGGTATACCAGTTGTTTGGAGGGGGTTGGTCAAGATACAGGAGGAAGGCGAGAGGGATAAGAGGATGAGGAGGGATTTGGAGCAGCATGCTTTGTCGAGATTGCCGACATATGACGACGAAGGTGAGGATGAGGATGACAAGAAGGCGTTGGGGAAGAAGCAGACGGTATATGAGGCGGTGGAGGATTTGGACGAGGCGGACGAAGAGCTTGATGAGTTTGATGCGTTGACGGGGGAGGAGAGGCTGAGGAGGTTGGTGGAATATCTGAGGGGGGAGCATCATTATTGTTTTTGGTGCAAGTTTCAGTATCCGGATGAGGGGATGGAGGGGTGTCCGGGACTGACGGAGGAGGAGCATGATTAAACTTGGAATAGGCCATGTTGCCATAATCCGGAGTACTTGAGTATTATGAATAAACAAAATTCAGACGGCAAGTTGAGCCTACTTCTGATCGTCATAACGTTAATTTAGACCTCAAAAATCTTTTTACAATTGGCAGCAATTAATGCTGTCGTTGAATAAAATTCATAACAAAATCCAACCGGGGGGGGGGGGGGGGGGGGGGCGGGCCGGGGCGGGGCGCCGGGGGGGGGGGGGGGGGGGGGGGCGGGGGGGGGGGCCGGGGGGGGCGGCGG
>MU866201.1:0-88096 GCA_033296915.1 Triangularia setosa | reverse complement strand
TTTTTTTTTTGTTTTTTATAAACATTGTTTTTTGGGGTTTTTGTGTGTGTATTTTTTAAAAAATTGGGGGAAAAAAAAACCCCCCCCCGCCCAACACGTTTTTTTTTTTTTTTTTCCCCCCCCCCCCCCCCCCCCCCCAAAAAAAAAACCCTCAAGTCACTGTCCAATGTTGTCCCATGTCCGGTCCCAGTCCGGTCCCATTATTTAACACCCCTTCGAGTCCAGCAGCAGCAAATGACAACCCCCATGATCACTCCCTTTCTTGAATTTCTTCTCGTCCCAATCCCAGGACCTGTCTCCTAATTTTTCTCCTGCCTACTCAAACAACATCCCACCCAATGCTCACACTACCTCCTCCCAGGGTAATTATGATGGCCGTACATCATCTGTGGCGGCACTCCCCCCCCTCCGGCAGGATGATACCCATTCTGATAACCGGGATAATGCGGCGGCGGCGGCGGAGGAGGAGGCGGGGGACCCCCATGATGATGATGACCACCCCCAGGAGGATAATGCCACCCACCACCCCCGTTACCGTTACCGTTCCCCCCTCCATAACCACCACCCCTAGTCCCATCTGCCCAGACATCCCCTATCCTCTCCATAGCAGGCAACATCCTCCCCCCGTCACCCCCCATCATCCAGGCCGCATTCGAAGTCATCAACCCCCCGTCGTCTGTCCTGCTTGCCATTTCCTTTAACAACAACGCGGCAATTTCGGGGTTTTCGACCAGGTACCTGTCACCCTCCTCCTCCTCTCCTTCCTCTTTCGCCCCGTCTCGTGATTGCTGCTGCTGCTGCTGCTGAGAAGAAGAAGAGGAAGAAGAAGAAACTTTCCAGCATTGGAGAAAGGCCACCCTGGCAAACACCATCTTGAGCAAGGGGTCGTAGGACGGGAGGTTGGAGTAGAGGGTGGAGCAGGAGTAGAGGAGTTCGAGACTGGCGCAGTCTGGGCCGGCAGACTCAAGGAGGTCGATGATGTGGCGTGCCACGCAGCGTTTTAGAGGCTCCAGCAGGAACTTGCTTGCTGAGATGTAGACGGAGACAGATAGAGAATAGGTCAAGAGCCAGGTTTGAAGGTCTGCTGCCGTGGGGAGGCGTGGTTTTGGGTTGGAGTTGGACGATGGAGCGAAGGGGAGGGGAGGGGGAGGAGGTGGTGGTGGAGGAGGATGGGGGCCTCGACGGTTAGCACGGCGGCGGTGGGCTGGGTGGCCTGGTGGTGGACGTGGGCCGCCGTTCATGAGAAGGACGTTGGGATGGATAGCGCCTGGGGGAGGGGGCGGTGGTGGTGGCAGACGGGGTGCTCGGCAGGACCAACATGGAGGGCCGGTGTGGACGTTGTTGCAGGAAGGACAGGGGCAATTTGTGCGGTGGTGACCAGGGTGCTTTTGACGGAGGCGTTCATACTGACGTTCGGCTCGGCGGATGCGGCGGTCCCGGCGGCGGCGGGAGATGGTGCTGACGTCCGATTCGAGTGAGGAGAGGGAGCGGTCCGAGTCTGAGTCGGCAGCGGCGTTGGTGGTGGCGGTGGTGGTTGGGTTGGAGTTCTCAAGTTCGGGGTCTTTGCCTTTGGGTTGATCGGAGACTGGTGGCACAGTTAGGAAAATGGCAATCTTCCAGTTGGAAAAGCATAAAGCAATACAACATACCCAACACGGCAGCTAACGGCTTGATGGGGTCATACCGGCCTTCGTAAAGGTATGAAACCAGAAAGTGGAAGATGGCAGGGTCTTCCTCTGGCAACTCAATAGATTGGGTCTCGGATTCCTTGAAAGAACCACACAGCGCCCTTTCAAAGTACTCATACTTAATCAAGATGTGCTTGTGGACCTGTGATGGGTTCGTCAGCATTCGCGGGGACTTGGTTGAGGAATGTGGGTCGTGATACTAACATAAAAGGTCTCTATATGTGGCGATGACCCAACTTTCAAGGGAATAATAGGCGAGCTGTATCGACTACGCATATTTGCGTGTTAGCAGGTTCACCGACAACATAAAGAGGGTCATGTTGGCGTGTGAGGCGATTCATATTCGAGATTCTTACCCATCTGCTGTCGACATCCATAGGTCTTGTCTTGGGTCGAGTGTTTCTCGGCGCAGACGAGGTTCGGGCACAGAGCTTAGGACAACAACATCAGGGACGGTGATGGATGGTTCTTTCATGACGTCCTCCAGGGTCCGAACTGATCCCGATCCCGGCTCCGATGCTGATGCCGATCTGGACCCCGGGCCAGAGCCTGGTGTTGATTCTGCTCCGGATCCATGGCGGCCAAGAGTAGCAGGCGAAGAGGAACTCCCCTCGCCATTGCTATTAACGTTCGGGCTTGTGCCGAGGTTGGCGCTACCGCTACCACTGCCGCTCCCTCCTCCGCTCCATTCAGGGGCTGCGTCTATGTTGGAAGCGCTAGCCGCCCCAGCCATTGCTATGTGATCGAAGTTTGATCTGACGTGATGCGACGATATCAAACACAGTAACTTTGCACGTACAAGGAATCCAGAGATGTTGGAGTAGCGAGCAAAAAAATCACCGAGCGACAACAACAGCTGATAAGGCGGTGAAAAGAGGAAATCAGGAGGGAAGTCCGATTCCCGCAGAGACAGTGAGGACGGGAGTGGCTCTGATAAGAGCCGAAGACAGCGGACAGCAACCGAAAAAGCACCTGCTGGTGTGGCACACACTCAGGCAGCCACACCGGTTGCCTGTACAAGTCATAGGGAAAGCGGCAGAATTGGCCATGCCAGAGACACCTTGGCCGAACCTTAACACCCGATATGGGGGCTATGGAAGGATGAGAGAGGGCAGGCTGACAGGAGGCGGGAACCAGAAGACAGGTAGCTTGCTCTTTGCCTCTGTCAAACACACACAATATCCACGTACAAGCCGGCCGTGACCGCTTCGGTCGACAGACGAAAAGGCGACTGGTCAGTTGACCTGTAGTCGTGTCCTAGGCGACAGACCAGATGGTGACACGCATCAACTCGCCCACTCGACCATTGACTGCTGTTGCGGGTGCGGGGCAGTGGCCACAGGACATGTTTGGCTGGCTGCATGTCGTGCAAGGTGAAGAATGGGAAGCCGAGAGGCCGACAACCAGCCTGCATACGCCTTGCTGCTTCCTGCTGGTGCTCGCTGCACGGCGCAAAGAGACGTGCAGAAATATCCTCTCCACGAGGCGGCTCGACATTCCTGTTGAGAAAAGATGATTATTTTGTCGCTCCAAGACCGTATTCTTTGCTTGCATCCCACTGACTGCCAAATCTCGAGCCACCAATCTGCAAGTGAGCAAGTGGAACATGACCGAGGTGCAGAACCCATTCTTTGCTAGTCATCCGAGTCGAAGATGAAGCCTTGTGTTACAACGGCACATGTGAAATGTCTGTAGTTCGACTCCTTTGCTGTGCGCCTTTTTGGGGCACAGACATCAAAAACTGCGGGGCTTTTGCTGTTGTCGCCGTTGTCAAGCACCTAGGACCCTTCAGGACCAGCCTAAGACGGATTCAGCAGTCAAGGCAATCAGATCCCGCTGCACCTCAACACCTCGATTGCTGTAAAAAAATAACACTCGGCATCACTCATTAATGGAAAGTAGTGTGTCGGGCAGGATCGGTGTACTCATCTCAAAACGAGCCTCCGACGGGGGTATTTGGGTCTGATCATATCTGTTACGCTCTTCAAGTTTTTCAACTGAGGCAAACGATCCGAAGCCGTCCTCTCCAAGAGATTCCCCAAGCCTGTCATAAGACACGAGCTGTTGAGATATGGCTTCAAAGGCGAGTTGTCGTGTCCCACGACACTTAACCCCTTAACCTTCACACAGTCCGGCAACCGATCAAGATGAGCCGCTATCACGCCAACACTGGACATAAGGTAGCTCCAGGTACTGGTGCTCATGATGATAAAAGTGGGAGGCTGGTTTACTTGCGATGGTGATACCACAGCATAGAAGAAGGCGGACAATCTACTCCGCGGTGGAATCTTTTATGTGCTCTTGACATGACAAAAAACAGCGCCAACAAGAAGAAGAAAAGACATCAAGATGTGGTCCAAATAATGCAGCGAGAACAGCTATTCACTAAGAATTAAAATTATAAAAGTCTTATTCTTGGGTTGTGGTGCCTTCACCAGGGCCTTTGTTGCCTGGCCTTGTTGAAGAAAAGTCACGTTCGACGTTGTCTCTTCCCGGCCGTTTGGTGCGGAAAAAGCTCCAGCAGGGAAGGAGCCCCACTCTCTTTGGGGAGCTGGAGGCGTGCTCGGGGGTGGTTCCATCCAGCCCCTGTTCTTGCCAAGAGTTCGGGATCAAGTCCCTGAACTTGGGAGCGTCCCTCCTCCCCAACCAAATTTGGCGTCGAAGCCCCACTTGTTCTGTACCAGTACAGCACCTACCTTACCTCTGGCCGAACCTCCCTCCTTCGGCTGGCTGAGAGAACAGCTGTCACAGACTCGCAGCGCAGCCGCCAGACGACAACAACCCCATCATGTCTGTCATTCCGTCACATCCAAGTCGTTCAGCAGGAAGCCTGAATCGTCCGAGCTTTGTTTCTCACTGCCAGCCTGGCACCTCGTCATCCAGCTCCGGGCCATGCCCGACTCGTTTTCATCCCCACATCTGGCTTTGTCATAACGTGACCGGCTGGGCAGGCCGTTGCCCGCTGTCTCCGAATAATGGCGTCCGTTCAACATGACACCAAGAGAAAGACTACAGCCTAGCCACCTGAAACACCCCCAAAGGAAACAGTGGCCGACTGACGGGTGCCCGTGGCCTCGAGCAGATATGTAATGTACGTGCCCAAAGATGGGACAATACAGCAGTGAGGCGGCGGCTTCGAAAACGCCAGTTGCGCCCAAGGGTACGCACCAAGGTAGCACCGCTACGAGCAGACGGCACATTGACAAACTCAGCGCTGAATACGGCATCTCTGGTGGTTGAAGCTTATATTTGCACTGACTGCTGCTTCGTTCGTCTAGTGATGCCCAGATCAAGGGAATAACCCTAATGAAGCCGATGGGCTGGCCGAAGCGGATAGGCTGGGAGGGGATACAAAATGGAATGCTAACTCCATACCCACCAAGGACGGAACCCCCTTTGTTGACTCCTGGTCTTCAGGCGGAGCATGACACTGACAAAAAGTTGCTTAAGGGATGCAAAGTTGGACTGTCCTTTCCGTATCAATGTTGGAGATCAGCATCTTCAAGATCTCGAGTCGCTGGCTGCTCCGGCATTTGACCTGCGCGATGATCGACTGTCCGACCACGCAGGCCATCGCATCAACACAAGAAAAGCTCGAGGGCAGACATCATTTGGGCTTCTCCACAGATGTGGCCCCGCTACCTATCTGTTCTCTTTGCAGGCCTCATTCGCCGTAGCAAATGTGGGGCAGGATATCTATCTGGGGGCAGGTGATTGGGCGTCGTCCTGAGAGAAGATCGACTACAGGCGGGCAGGAAATATCTGCTGTGTTTCGAAACCATGATAGTCGGACGCATCTTCCTACGCAAAGAGAACAACAAATCGAGACCTAACAGTGCCTTGGAAGGTTCTGTCACCATTGCAACGACGGGACATTTTAATCCTTTCCTTTGTAACCGCTCTCGGTTGTTAACTGGGACGGTAGGCCCCGGCAAGACAGGAAGCCAAGATCGCTCCCCGTCACCCGTTCCTACTAGCAAGACAGTGCGTAATGTTCTGGGTCGCACTGGGGGCCGGCCGAGGAAAGCCTCATTCCTTAGTCCCGACCACTCATCTCATCTCTCCCCGTTGGTGTTCGACAAGGCCACCATGGTCGGCCACGAGAGCGCCCTTTTCCAGTCTTTTTTGCCCGCCATAGTAGCGAACTTTGTCTTCACTACCCTTTCGATCTATTCCTCGAGATTTGGGGATGGGGATATAATATTTCCACTGGCACCAGACCAGACGCCACAGCCTCATGATATCAGCCAGGGGCATGCGCTGTCATATCAGAAACTGGGGGGGGGAATAAGAGTTCACAGGCTGGATGACACACGTAGCCTATAGCTTGTGCGCTACGCTATCCTCGTGCGCCTGTGACGAAGCCGGGAAATCTGTCGTGGTACCTCAGACCTGGGGGGCGTCTGCAGAGAACACAATCTGGGACCGGACAGCGGCGGCAGCGCCAGCAACACGCTCGTCAACCTGACCATGGGTATGTCAACACAAGACATAGGGTCAAGAGAGCGGTCAGGGCACATGAGAGAGAGGCTTCTGATGGATGACTGACTTCGATCTTACTATCCTGTGATATAGGACACCCCCCACTCTCCGAACGTGTTGCTTCCCAATCAATGGACATATTTTGGACGCCTGCAACCGCCAAGCCCAGGGCCATTCCAGCACAACCCCCCTTCCCAAGTTTGAGCTCTGAAACGGCAGGAGAAATCGAACAACTGATATTTCTACGGATATGGACCGATGCAAAACCGCGAATACGGTCAAACTTTGGAGCTTACTGAAGCTCTTTCTGGCAAGCTCCACGAGACAAGACGATTGCAATTCAGCGTGCACATGGCAGAGTCTGAATTGTGGGGCAACGGGGTTTTCCAACGAACGATCCTGGCTGGGCTCAAATCTCGCCCCTGCTCGGGAAATCGGTATTTGTGTCGACTTCAGATGGTTCAGGGATCCGCGATCGGTCTCTTCACGAGATTGTCCTAAGCAGTTGAGTCGAATTGCTGCTTTGTTGTCAATTCAACACATCGCTGTTGAGCCTTCCAACCCCCCTGAAACATCTCGAGGGTGGTCACGAGGTTTTGTACGGCGGCGGTGATGAGAGGAGGTCTGGAGAAGCGTTTTTTCTTTTGCGGACCGGGCGGAGCGGAGGTGGGTTGATGAACGCCAAGATGTCGGGGATGTCGACATCATTCGCCGATCACCAAGCAAGATATCCAAAACGTACATGCATCAATCGTTCATTCAGTACAAACAAAAGCATCAGAGGTTTTATTCAACCGATGTCGTCCTTGGTGGCTGGCATAAGTGAGGGCAGAAACACCATTGCTAGCAATGTGAGGTCGTTGCAGATGTAACGGTTGGCTGGCGCCGACAGGGGTTTGACGACAAGAAGAGGCGGTGCGCATGCTTCACCGAATGGATGGCCATGACCATGATACAGAGAGGGATTCGGATTGCTGAGGACCACTCCTCCAGCTGATTTTTCAAGGCACCAGGGGTGCACAGGGACTGCTCAACCCAAGTCTCTGGTCGGTTGCAGCCTTATGAGATACGCCGCCGACACACATATGGCACCCCAACGTGTCTGGTGTTGGATGCGGCAGAAAGCCTGCAAGAAGGATGACGATGGTTTGCGAAGCTGATCTGGACGCGACAGATAAAGAGTCCTTTACCTTACGGACCCAAAGAGGGGCAATCTGGGGTTGATGGCTGGGCAAACGCAGCACACTCATGGTGGGTGGTGGTTGCTGATGATGACAGAAGGCGGGACGTCGAGCGACACATTGGGGCTAGTATAAAAAGTGACACCTGCATAATCCAATATTCCATGACCACTTGCCATCATCAATCAATTCTGACAGTATGTAATGACAGCCATAGGCATGGATCGATCAGTAGACTTGGCGACTGATCAAGAGAGTCTAGGGTGAGGAGGTGGGTGGCTGCAAGTGTGGCCGCTTTTGGGGCTCTTGTAGTGTATACCCGCGCGACGTTCATGTTCGCTTGACACTGTGCGGTTCATCCTCGATCCCTCTCCAATCCCACCTTTTTTTTTTTATTTTTTTTTTATATATATCCCGCCATTCGGGGGATTTACCTGCCTGCCTGCCCGCGACAATCTGCATCAGCAGCAAGCGTTCCAGCTGGGCGTGCGCTTTTAAAAGCTTTGCCTCGACGATTTGGCTTTGATGATTTCTTGGTAGCAACGACCGCCAAAGGCAAGCCAGTCAGCAGCACTGCTTGAAACTTACCGAATATCGGCACCTAGCTACAGACATCACCTCGATATCATCCTACAGAGTCTGATGAATTCAGCGATTGCCAATCGAATGCAGCTACCGCTATATTCGAAGCATCCCTTTCAGGTTCCAATCCCTTCCCATAGCTCCCCACTCGTCTATGCTGTTCTTTCTCCACACTTTCTTGTCAAATGATGAGGTTGTCTTTACCGATTTCCTCGCGCGGTCTATAGAGGAAAAAAAAAAAAAAAAGATGGACCGATGAAGTTGCTGCTTTATTCAATGTTACCACACAAAGATAGGTAGGTAGATATCTAAAAAGTTAGAGAATAGAGGAAAGACGGGTGGTGGTTGTCCTCGTGGCAGGGTCTGGTCTGGGGGTGAGGTTGATGAGGTTTTTCGGGGGTTCTGGGGCACAAAGTATCGCGCAGGTACCAGGCCGTGGCTGGTCATGGGTGGTTTTGCCGACGTTGAAATGTGGACGATGCGGGAATGCAAATCCATGCAGGCCGCGCAGTACGCGATATCTACCTCGTGGGCCCCGCAACCTCACAGTGCCAGACGATGGCCCACACCTCTTCGACACCCGGAGGCGTGTTAGCTTGCCAATTGTGTGCGGGCTTGGTCCGTGTGTGCTACCTTCTTTTTGCTAGGTGCCGCTTCTTCACTGTTTTCGCTGCCCGCCCACGCCCATCTGTCACTTTTGGTTAATCGCCTCCTCTTCAACGATCTCAATGTCCACGGCTGAACAAGGTTGATGAGGCAGGGAGCTCATCCATGACACCAGAATTTAGTATCCCAGATCACGGCATCTCTTCAATCTGACAGGACATAATAGCAACTATGGAAAAGAAATGGCGTAAATGGCAGACCACACAAGAAGAGCTGGGGCCAGAATGTACCAAATGTAGACGGCCTGTACCTTGTGCCTTGCCTTACCTTGCCTTGCCTTCCTTGCACACACCCACGGCACCGCACGCCCATTTGACGCTTCTTGACTGGGTCTGGGTCTCCATTATTACCTTTGCCCACATATCTCCCTCTCCTTTCCTTTTTCCCTTTCCTTTGGCAAGATTTCCCCCCGATCCAGATGCGCTCCATCTAGCTTCATCGGCCGTTTGTCGACAGACACACGCCTGCACAAGAGCTTACCGACGACAACCCACGGCCCACGCGCATATTACACGGCCCTTTTGACTTCATCTCATCATCCCAAGCCACCCGCCATATTCGTACACGCTCTCCCATTCTCCATTCATCAACTACGGCCGCGCCTGACCTGAGCCTCATACATTGCCGATTCACTTGGATTTTTGACCTTGATCTCGCAGTTGCTCCCTGGTCTCCCTGATCCGGTGCCGACGTCTCTTTTTTCTCTCTCTGTTATATGGCTCGTCCAGCGAGGTACCGCGAATTTCAATCCCCCCACGACCTGGCAGAGATCTTTCCACCCCAATTCCTCGGTGTCTCCACGCAGGGGGTTCGCAGCCAGGCTTGAGATTCACTCATTGCCCGTCTCATCTTATGGACCGTTACCCGGCCCGCCGCCACTCCTCTCTTGGTTTTTCCTTTTCCTCCCATGACATCTGGCGTCGGCGCCCTTCTTCACGCCTCTCCCCCCCCAAACTCACTCTCTTCCTTCACACCCACCTCTGCTTTTTGACAACAAGGGCGGCCTTCATCTCCAACAAACCTTTCACCACCATCACCAGCAACAGCATCGCCGCCGCCGCCTCGACCGCGTCTTCACTGCTTGTGACAAGAAGCCAGGACGGAGCCAGTTTTCTGGCATCTGGCATCTGGCGCCTCACTTTTTTTGCTTCTCGGTGACCTGTTCCCCACCATGGCACAGAAAAGTGGTGTGAAGCAGCAGCAGTCTGAGGACCAGGCGCAGTCTGCAGTTTCTACCAGCTCGGCCACTCACTCTTCTTCGTCCGCCAAGGACGGCGCGGGAGCAACAGTCGCCAACTCTAATACTAACTTGGGCGGCCCCGTCTCATCCACATCCACGGATCCCCTCCTCCCACCCACCATGCCCAACCTTCCACATACATCACGCTCGTCCTCGGCCACCGCAAGCACCGCAGAATCAGAATCACCGCAGCCCATGGAGAAATCTTTGGCTGCGGCCGCCGCCAAAGATGCCGCCGGCGAGAAGGCATCTCCCTATGGCACGCGATCTCGAAATCGTGCTGGTGCTGCGCGCCCAAATTATGCCGAAGACAGGGACATTGACATGGACCTGTTTGAGCCCAGCAGCAAAAAGGATGCCGACTCGAAGAAAGCCGCTTCATCAAAACAGCACCAGCAGGAACCGCCAATACCACAAGATGCCGCTGCGACATCATCGTCATTATCACAAGCACCACCACCAGCCGATGCAGGCCAAACAGCCCCACGTTCCAGCAATGCATCTTCAAGAAAACCTCTGCCCGATGAGAGCAGGCAAACTGCCGCCACCACAAACGGCACCAAAGATTCCCACCCAACTTCATCATCTACGACACACAAATCCAATGGCATTGCCACATCAAATGGTCACAAAGGCAAAAAACGCAAAGTTGCTCCCGCTGCCGATGCCTCGACTCCCAGCGGAAGCCAGACTCCTTCCGGAACCAATGGAGCTTCACATTCATTGCTAGCGGCAGCCGTTCATCAGCGACTCGCGGGGACGGGATCACGCTCGATGGATGGCGAGAGTGCGACTCCTAGCTGCGCCGGCTATGGCGAGACGAATATGCTCACATTTGAGAATTGCAAGTCGCGGACGACAAAGGACGGCAAGATGATAGCCGACGACGGGACTGTGCTGCAAAAAGAAGGTAAGTGGAACATGGAAATTTTTGACGATATTCTTCGAGATTGTGGTTTTGGATTTCTGACACAGACATGCAGATCACGTCTACCTGGTCTGTGAGCCGCCCGGGGAGCCCTATTACATCGGCCGCATCATGGAGTTTTTGCACGTCAAGAACGACGCCAGCCTACCAATAGACGCAATCCGCGTCAATTGGTACTACCGGCCAAAGGACATTGGGCGCAAAGTGCAAGACACGCGCCTGGTGTTTGCCACGATGCACTCGGACATCAGCCCTTTGACCTCCCTCCGCGGCAAGTGCCAGATCCGCCACAAGGCCGAGATCAAGGACTTGGCTGCGTACAAGCGATCGCCCGACTGCTTCTGGTACGAGAAGCTGTACGATCGGTACATCCAGAAGAACTACGAGGTCATTCCCACCAAGCAGGTCATCAATGTGCCGGAACACGTCAAGAAGGTGCTGGACGAGCACTGGAAGTACGTCCTGACGGAGCAGGGCCGCGGCAAGGAGTTGACGAGTGCCGTCAAGACGTGCAAGCGATGCGTTGCATACTGCGCAAAGTAAGTTGTTTCTTGCTGCTTCCCCCCGAAGCCTTTCCTATTTCCCTTTGGCGGGGTGCCCGTGGTTCGCAACTGGGGCGCGGGACCAATGGGGTTCCCTGGAATGACCCAATAGGACCGCACCCCCATGCATGCACCAAAAAAAGCGATAAAAGTGGGGAAGGGTACGTACAAGGCACAAAGTAACTTCATTGCTGACACATCCAACAGCAACGATTCGGTGGACTGTGCAGTGTGCCAGCACACTTACCATATGAACTGTGTGAAGCCACCCCTGCTCAAGAAACCCAGTCGTGGCTTTGCCTGGTCGTGCGCCGCATGCAGTCGTGCCCATGAGCGCAAGCTTGAGGGTCGTGACACCCCTGGTCTCGCCGACGGTGGTCGCGATGGCGAAGATGATGAGCTTCTCGACGATGAAGATGAGGAGATGGGCGGCGGTGTTGATGGCGTCCAAACTGGTCGCACCAGCCGGACGAGCCCTGCGTCGGACGAGACTCGCCAACCGCCAACAGCAGAACAGATATACCATGCTAGTCTCTGGCCGTATCGCTACTTTGGCATGCATTGCAAGGTGGAGGATGCTCTCGATCTAGACGACCGGATTTTCCCTCGTGCCAGCACCAGGCTGGGTCTGAAGCATCAAGCTGTCGTGGGGCCATGGCCGGGGAGACCGGTGGAATATGTCAAGCCTCTCGAGTTCAAGAAGAGTGGCAAGGGTAGCAACAAGCTCACCAAGGAACAACAGGCTCTCCTGGAGGCGGAGCGAATCGAGAAAGAGAAGCGCCCAAAATGGGTTCAGGACACGCCCCCTGGGTATATCGAGCGCGGCGGCGACGATACCATCACCACCCTCTGGAAGGAACCGGCCAAGGTTGGAAAGGAAATGCCGGATGCTGCCATCGACGATTACATGGACACCGCCAGGTCAATGTCGCTATCGCTTGGCGTACCGAAACACTCTACCAATCTCCAGGACGTTGCGAGAGATCTTCTCTTCAAGTTTGATTTCAATGCCGAGAAGGCCCTCAAGACCCTTCCCAAGGTTCCCAAAGAGGATTTCAAAGAGCCAGATTTAACCCCGGCTGAGCAGAAAAAGTTTGAAGAGGGCGTTGCCAAATACGGGTCGGAATTACACCTTGTCATGAAGCACGTCAGAACGCTGAAACCAGCAACCGTTGTCAGGTACTACTACACGTGGAAAAAGACGGACCGCGGCAAGCAAGTTTGGGGCAATTTCTCCGGACGTAAGGGGAAAAAGGATGCCAAAAAGGCCGAAGCGGCTGCCAACAAGCTGGCGGACGATGTTGCCGATATTCATGATGACTCTGCTTTCGATACGGAGAAGGCCAAGGAGAAGAAGAAGGGCTTCTTGTGCAAGTTTTGCGGTACCAAGAACTCTCGCCAATGGCGGAGGGCTCCAGCTGCTGCCGTATCTGTGGTTACTGAGAACGGTGGCCGTGGCGCGAACAAGGACAAGAAGGACCAGTATATCCAGGCGCTCTGTCGACGATGCGCCGAGCTGTGGCGTCGCTATGCTATTCAGTGGGAGGATGTCGACGAGGTTGCGAAGAAGGTGGCTCAGACTGGCGGTCGTGGATGGCGGAAGAAGGTGGATGAGGACCTGCACAGGGAGCTGTTGGCGGCTGACGAGATGGCCAACAATATTCGATACCGAACCCCTGATCCGGCTGCTACAGCAAGCCCAGCGAGCTCTTTCAGCGCTCAACCGGCTGACAAGGAACCTCCTCGAAAGAAGCTCAAGAGCATTCCTGACAAGGATGTCGATCAGACTGCCTCAGAGTCTGGGAGTGTGGTCAATGCTTCAATCTCCAAGAAGAAGGAGAAGGCGGCTGAGAAGCAGCCGCCACCGCCGCCTCCTGTGCCCGAGATGCCGAAGCCGAGGACGCTGCCTTGTGCTATCTGTCATGAGATGGAACCTTTGGGAGACCAGCATCTCTCGTGTAGGGAGTGCCGCCTGACGGTTCACCGGAATTGCTATGGTGTCTTGGACAACCGAGCTCCTGGGAAGTGGACGTGTGACATGTGTCTCAATGACAAGAATCCACAGGTCGCTATTGTAAGTTGTATTTGTTTGGATGCAAAGGTGCAACTAATCCTAACTGTGTCTCTAGGACTACAAGTGCGTGCTTTGTCCACACGAGTACACTCATCATGATTTTGTCGAGCCACCCAAGATATCTCACAAGAAGAAGACAGAGAAGGAGCGAGAGAGGGATAGGATGGAGCGCGAAAATGCACAGAAGGCGGCCGACTTCTATCGCAAGAAGCAGGAGGAGATGAATCGCCCTGTCAATCCTCGTGAACCCCTGAAGCGCACGACTGACAACAACTGGGTACATGTCACCTGCGCTGTCTGGACACCGGAGGTCAAGTTCGGTAATGCAAAGGCCCTCGGCCCCAGCGAAGGAATTCCTACGATCCCGAGGGCGAGGTTCGCCGAGATTTGCAAGGCCTGCAAGAGGGATGGAGGGGCCTGCGTGTCTTGCCATCAATGCCGCGCTTCAGTTCACGTCGAGTGTGCTCACCAGGCAGGCTATGCCTTGGGTTTTGACATTACGCCTGTCAAGGGCTCGAGGCGCGACCAGCACAACATCGTGTCCATCAACGGGGATACGGGAATCATGTCGGCTGTCATCTATTGCAAGGAGCATTTGCCTACCAAGACGGGTATCTACCGAATGCACGACATTGTGGCCGAGAACGGAACAACTGCTCTGCAGCTCTATGTCCAGAACTTCAAGCAGGCGGATTTGGCTTTGAAGGGTTGTGCCAAGAAGGCCAACCAGATCGCTGTCACGTCCAAGGTTTCCACATCGCCTCCTGCGCCTTATCATCATCAGAACCGCCGGGCCTCCTTGATCAACTCCATGTCCCATATTCTGAATGGGGACACCCCAATGGAGGATGCACCATCGGTGCAACAGAACGGCAAGATCTGTCTCACTTGCGCTACCGACGTCAGTCCCAAGTGGCACCCGATTGATCAGGATCAGGAACGCGGGCTCACAAACGGGTACTTCGGGAACTTGGGCTCCGAGGCGCAAAAGTTCGTGGAACAACGCAGCTTCCAGTGCCACAAGTGCAAGAAGATGGGTCGGCAGCCGAACCCTCATCCGCAGCTTAAGAGAGAGCCGACGCCACCTCCTGAACCGGTCCGGCAACCCTCGCAGGCATCCCCGGCTGTTGTTCCCATCGGAGGCCCAAGCGAGCCCCGGCATTCCAGCATAAGCTCCTACAGGGCCTGGTCCCCTCCACCGATGCATTCTGTTTCTGGCCCTCCACCCGCGGTTCAACCACCACCACCACAGCTTCAAGCTCCTCTACCAGGTCCAGCTACTCCTCAGATGATCCCGCCGCCGGTCGCTGTCCAGTCACAGGCGGTACAGCCACCACCTCTTCCGCCTACCATCGTCCCGCGAGGACTGCCAGTCCAGCCCCCACCACCGGAGTATGCTCCGGCAAACCGGGGATACAGCGACTGGCCCCGATCATCCGCCCATCCCAACAACATGTCCCCGCTACTTAACCACCCCCGCGATAACCACAACCACCGCGGCCCGACCCCTCCTCCCTTGAGTATGCCACCGTTGGCACCACCACCGAATCACCTTCGACCTCCACCCATCCAGACGATGTCCCACCCTCCACCACCACCACCACCAACTCACAACGGGATCATGCACTCACCATATATGAACGGCGGGGGTTCATCACCACCGAGAAGGACAAGCGGCCCACCACCGCCAGGGATGAACGGTGGACCGTACCACCCTCATCATGTGCATGGTGGTCCACCAGAGCATATGCGTCCGCCGCCGCATCACATGATGGCTCCAGTCGTGGAACCTCCCCCCAACTACTTGAGACAGCCGCAATGGGGTGGTGGTGTTCATCATAACGGGCCGCCACATCATAGTCCCCCACCACTTCGGGAGCCGAGCTTGCCTCCGCCGCCGAATAGGGAGACGAGGGCGCCGAGCGGGGCAAGTGCTAGTCCTTCTTTGAGGAATCTGCTTTCTTAGGAGGGAGGGAGGAAGATCTGAAGATGAGAGGGTTTAGGGATATTTGGAGGAATGGGCCGATGAGAAAGAAGGGAAGGGGGTCTGTAATATATAAGTGTATTTTTTTTGGAAGAGGGGAAAAGACGGGGAGCAAAAAAGGACGAAAAAAAGTCCTCTGGGTTCTTTTTTTTTTTTTTTTTTTTTTTTTACAAGAGAGAAAGCGTTTTATTGAGGTTATTGGGATCCTGAGTTCTTGTTCTTGTCTTTTTATTTCTGTTGTTTGGTGTCTGCGTCAGTGATATCTGGAGTGATGGGTATATAAAAAGTGTGTGGTGTTTTACTTGACGATAGGTGGATAGGGAGTGGCGGTGGGTATTCCTTCTCGTCTTGTGGGTTTGTTTTCACTGGGCGGATGTTTTGAGGGAGTTATCATAAAAGGAGCAAAGGAGGATCGTTCCAACTCAGGGGAAAGGGGGGGGGGGGGGGGTGGAGGTTGTGTGTTGATTGATCTAGCATTTGTATACTTGTTGGGGGGCGGCGCACGGACACATGGGCGACATTGGGGGAAGGCATATAAGGGGGGTTTCGAAGCAAGCATATAAATGAAGGAGGAGGGTTTGGTTTGTGTGGAAGGGACTTCGGGTAAGTTGATACTGAGACAGCCTTGTTTTCAACATTACATTGTCTTTTGGTAGGGTGGGGGATGTGTGTGCTCGTCTCCAAACAACCCCAGGACGAATCAAGTGTGGACAGTGAAGCAATATTGAAAACAAACATGCCATTCATTTTTGAATCGTGTGTCCTGGGACTCCTGCGTCCCGTCTCTGGCTAGGCGTGACTGGGTTGACAGTGGGATAGGGTCAGATGGAGAGAAAGAAAGAGAGGAGAGGGGGGGGTCAGGGGAGAAAGTGTGGTAATATCAATATTATTGTTTATTGACAACATTGTCTGCTATAGCGGTCCTAGTCTGTGCTCCTGCGCTGTGGTGTCTTTGGTGACTGTTAGAAATCTTCGGCAGCTGCTTGGCTATGTTATAGTATAGCACTTGGTCAACTCGAGGCTCTTGCTTTTAAGTGATGTGTACTTTGGTGGAAGTTGGGCCAAATCAAGCCGCCAAAATCGGCTAGATGAGTGCTAACGGCGATGTATATGGTGTGAATGAATAAGCCGCCGGGGAACAGTGACTTGGCAGGTTCACCTTTGCTTCCCAGGCAAAAGTTTATTAAACAAGGGCCTAAGAAAAAAGAAGGTGCGGTCTTAAAGACAGGGGATCATGTACCTTAGGTCGGCTTGGACATTAATACAAGCACAGGGCATAGTGTTGACAGGTTTCCGTCTATGTGGTGATTGTCCCAGTTGCGGTGTTCAGCCAGCTTGCTGCTCTGCAGTTAGGCGAACAACATTTTGCCATGGAACTTTGACCTATTAGTGGTTGCTTCGTCCGAGAACGGAGGGCAATTAGTGCATCGTAAATTTCGGTAAAGATTCCGTGATCTGGGAATCTGGAAATGCATGTAGGGTCAGGCTTTTTCCTTGCTTGTCAACACCGAACTGTGGTGCCCTGTAAGTAAGAGAGAGCCCTGGAAACCTGGAGAAATCTCACGGTTATGTCATGGAACGCCATGTCACGATAGCAGTAGTACGTGCGCACATGGCAAATCTTCAATAAGGGTTCTGACCTGTGCTGCGCTTTTGTTTTGCATTGGGGAAGATAGAAGACCCTAGGTTCTTCCTTTCAAGCCACAAATTGGAGTGGTGGTTTGGTGGCGGCCCCCCGATAGCCAGGCATTATTCAGTTTCCATGCGTATCCGCAATATCCTTTTGACAGACGCGAGGAGCAGCTGTTCAAAATGTTTGCCGCCGCTCAAGCAAGAGCACGGACCTATGATGCATGCGGCTTTTGGGCCTGACAAGGGCGGTCCTGCAAGTACTGCACTAACAGCACCAGCCACACTCTAGAGTCTTCGATGGAATTCCATCAGGAGGGGCTGAATGTGTCCAGGAGTGGAGGGAAGGCAACGGGTTTGGACCTGCTTGGGGGATTTGGATCACCGAAGAATTTCAGCCTCTTCTTGCTGCCCCCCCCCCAATCTGCCCTTGCTCTCTCCCCCTTTGGTCAGGACCCCTCTTGTTGCGCAATCCCTTTTTTATAAGGAAACCCGACAAGTTCTTTTGTTGACGAAGTTCTACCACTTGACCAACTGGCGGCTTGATTTTCTTCGAGAACCTCAACGCACCCCACCCAACCCTTTGTTTCTTCCGCAGGAGACGAAGCCTACACGATCCAACATTACGGACGAACAAACGACGACTCAGAAAGCTCGGCTATTTACTACGCCGGTGATAGTGACGAATCTTCCTGCGACAAACAACTGCACATTTTGAGAAAAGGTCTAAAGAGTCCGCATCTGCGCAAACCGGCGAGCGCAAACCTTGAGCAAACTGTAGGTTCTTCCACTTTCTACATCCAACTGACCTGGCTGGTCTTGCCAGCGGCCCAGCAGAAGCTTACACAGCCTCGGGGTACGGCATACTTTTTGGCGCCCTGCTTTTGCTGGCTTGCCAGTTGCCCACATCCCCGCCGCTTGTTAGTCAGAAAGTTCGAGAGGACCCATGGCTGCGGTGGTTTTCGTCACCTTTCTGACTTTGGTTGCACAATATCCTAGAAACTGCCCGCCAACTTTGCTAACTCTTTTTTCGCCATCTTAGCTTCTCGGAAGGAAATCCTTTTAACTAAGCGTCATCCGCCGAACCGAAATCAGACACAGTTTCTTAGCTGCCCCTACATTTTTTAAACTCTTTACTTCCCTTCCGGCACAATCAGATCCAACCGCAAACATGGTTAAGGAAATGAAATACTACGAGGCCCTCGGCGTAAGGAAAACCCCAAAATGTTATCTCACGGTGTTGGAGAGTGCATACAAAGTTCTGACATAATTTGTTCCTACAGGTCTCGCCTAATGCGACGGAGCAGGAGTTGAAGAAGGCGTACAAGATTTCCGCCCTCAAGTTCCATCCAGGTATGTTGTTTCTGGCCTGGCGATATGCAGCTGTGGCCTGTCTAACCTCTTTTTCCAGACAAGAATCCCAACAACCCGGAGGCCGAGCATAAGTTCAAGGAGGTATCACACGCTTACGAGATCCTCTCCGACCCACAAAAGCGCCAGATCTACGATCAGTATGGCGAGGCTGGCCTTGAGGGCGGTGCCGGTGGCGGCGGCGGCATGGCTGCTGAGGATCTGTTCGCCCAGTTCTTCGGCTCCGGCGGCTTTGGTGGTGGTCTTGGTGGCATGTTCGGCGGCGGCATGCAGTCTCGCGGGCCAAGCAAGGCCAAGACCATTCACCACGTTCACAACGTCTCCCTCGAAGATATCTACCGCGGAAAGGTGTCCAAGCTCGCCCTCCAGCGCTCCATCATCTGCCCTAAGTGCGATGGTCGTGGTGGCAAGGAAGGTGCCGTTCGCAAATGCACAGGCTGCGACGGTCACGGTATGAAGACCATGATGCGCCAGATGGGTCCCATGATCCAGCGCTTTCAGACTGTCTGCCCAGACTGTAACGGCGAGGGTGAACTTGTTAAGGAGAAGGACAGATGCAGACAGTGCATGGGCAAGAAGACGGTGGTCGACAGAAAGGTTCTCCACGTCCACGTCGACCGTGGCGTGAGAAGCGGCACCAAGGTCGAGTTCCGCGGCGAGGGTGACCAAGCGCCAGGTATCCTTGCTGGCGACGTCGTTTTCCAGATTGAGCAGAAGCCCCATCCTCGCTTTGAGCGCAAGGAGGATGACCTTCTCTACAATGCCGAAATCGACCTCGTAACGGCTCTTGCTGGTGGCACTATCTATGTCGAGCATCTCGATGAGAGGTGGTTGAGCGTCGACATTCTGCCTGGAGAGGCTATTTCACCAGGTAAGTTCTTTTCGGTCTTTGTTAATTTAGGAGCGTCTCTCTGACACAGTTGTTCTAGGCACGATCAAGATGATCCGCGGGCAAGGTATGCCATCATATCGCCATCATGATTTTGGCAACATGTACATCCGATTCAGCGTCAAGTTCCCCGAAAAGAACTGGACCCAAGATGAGGCCGCCTTTGAGGCTCTCCGGAAATGCCTTCCCTCGCCAGAGATCATCAACACGCCCCCTGCCAATGCCATGACGGAACCCGCTGATCTCGAGGATGTCGATGCCAACTCCAAGGGTGGCTTTAGCGGCGCCACAGCCATGGACGAAGACGAAGACGACGGACACCCGCATGCCGAGCGTGTACAGTGCGCTTCGCAGTAAGGTGTCGGTGTGATGTGGGTCTCGGTTTTAGCAAGTCGCATGCCAGGACATATTCATACCCGCAGTAACAAGAATATTCTTTACTGCATCTTGGCTGCGAACATTTGCAAAAAGATTCTTTGCTTAATGATACTCCCTTAAAAGGTTTTTGCTGGGGAGTAGTGATGAGTATGAGAAATATGTTTCTCAAACAACATTTGCATGGGCTGGAAAGACGGGATGGGACGAACAGGCTCTTTTTTTTAGTTCATGTTATACCTGAAAACAAGAGGCTCTGTTATCTCCATGTTTTTATCTGTATTGCTTTTTCTTGTCTTGTGTTTTTCTTTTAGTTTCTAATTCTTTTGGCCTCCCTTGGCAAAAGAGGGAGGACAAGAGTGTTAGTGGCAGGTCGGAAGGGGGAAACGGAGTACCTTGATTTCCACATGAAGGGAATGGCGTTTTAGAAAGGGTCTGACGAACACAATAGAGATGGGAAGAGATGTTAAGGGTGGGGATGGGGGAAGGTATATGCTAGTGGTTTTATACTTTAGTAGGAAGTATGAAGTAGCGAAATGATTATGAAAGTGTTTGGAAGAAGATAATGCTGCTGCAAAAAAGGAAAAAAGACTTGGGTTCCGACTGGAAATCGAACTCATCAGTTGTAACCAGCGGAACCTATAATGAATGTCAGGGCAGTGTTGAAACCGGAGAGTGGACGTTCGTATGGAATAATCGCACCCGCAAAACCAGTTACACTCCCTCACTTTCAGTGTCTTGACATGTGACTGTGGTTGTGGTTGTGGTTGTGGGTGATAACACTTGCATGCTTCTTGCCTTGTATTGTTTGGAGTTTGGGACTGGGGAGAATATGCGTCGTGTTACGGATGGTTACGGAGAACTGAAGGTTGCTTGAAAGGGTTCATGATGATAATCAAAAGCTTTTTGGTTTTCTGGGATTTGTTTTTAATACATCCGAGCCATGTGAACTTCGGTAGAATGATTTCCATGTTTGGAGAGATATCACAACCATCACTCAATTCTCTCTATTCCTTTTTTCTTCTTTTTATTCCCGTCCCCCTGGTTAATATATCATGCCAAACTTTCCCAACCAAACCATTTCGCTAATATTGCTCAGTCAAAATCGCTCATCTTCCTCAGCGACTCAGTAGTGTACAACAACTTTTGCAGCTCCTGCGAGTTGAGATCCGTCTCCCCCGCCGGGACGTCCACGACAGGCTGCTGACCCCAACAGCCCGGGCTCTCCCTGGTCAAGACCAAAAAAGATCCCGAATCAGGCTTTACACCCTCTGCTGTATCGATACTCACGAGGAGCTTGTCATTATCCAGCAGTTCGACGTCTAGTGGGACGCCTTCGCTTTCGAGGGAGTATGTGAGGGAGTGCTCGAGGGCTTCATCCTCAAGGGTGAAGAGGACCACGGCTGGGATTCTAGATGACTGTTAGCGTTTTATATGGACGACGCGAAGGCGCGGAGTTATGGAGGGAAAGCGGGGGGTGGGGGGCAGACGTACTTCTCACAAATGACAGCTACCATAGTTTCCCCAGAGGCAAGAACGAATGCTTTCAGTCTTGAGACGGCCACTTTCGTCGCTTCAGGCTCGACGAGGTCTTTGACTTGTTCGAGGAGGTTTGCCCTGCCGAGCAGTTGCTGTTCTTTCCACTTCCAAAGGAAAAGGTCGTCGTCACCACCGCCTGAGAGGAGGAGGTCGGGTCTGTTGGGGATAACGCAGAGCCTGCTGATAAAGTCCTCGTGTCCGAGGCAGAATCCCTCGATGAAGTAGGCTTGGGGAATGCCACGAGAGACACGGACGTGTTCGTCCCTGTCGGCGGTGATGATCCACTCTCTTTGCTCGCCTGTTGCGCCAATACCTGGGGCTACAGTGATGGCGGTGAGCATGGAGACGTGGCCTAGCAATAAGGTGTGCTCAAACGCCGGCTGGTCTTCTGCGGCAGACTTCTCAGCGGCGGCTTTAAGGGAAAGCTCCATAGAGATCTTTTGGTTCTCCAAGGCTTTCAGATTGCGCTTGGTGTGGACTGTTTTGTCGTTGGCCTGGGGTTTAAAGGGGATTTGGACCGAGGCCGGGGTCGCACTGCGGGAGGGGAGTGACTGAACTGATGGGGGGAGAGTGGATTCGGCCGATGGGATGAGGGGGATGGCGTAGACGTCGCCGAATTTGTCGGCAGAGAGAATAGTCTTTTGGTCGGTGGTGAGGGCGAGTGAGCAAGGGCGTTTGGGCATGGCTCTATAAAAGGGGTTAGTCACAGGAGAAAACACATGGTAGTTTTAGGGGTAAAATACCTTTGGCTGAGTTGCTTGAGGTTTCCAAAGCCGTCATGCTCAAAGGCCCAGATTGTCTTGTCCGAGCCGGTGGCAGCAATTACATGGCTACCGTTGGTCGTGGTAATGAGACAGTTAATGAAGGGTTTTTCATTGGAGATGTTAACGACTTGGGGCTTGTTGTGAAATCTGCCCTTCTTTTGGCCGTTGGTGGAGCTAGGGGTGGCAGCGTCACCTGGTTTGGCCTCCTTTTCATCATTTTCCGTCCTCCTACGCTTAGCTGGGGGCCCTTCTGGTGTGGGAGGAGCCTCAGCAGGGGCATCAACACCGGGAGTTGCTTCACTCAGAGTCTTGGTGGCCTTTACTGGGTACTTCCAAGTTGAGAGATGCCCTAGAGAGGAGTTGAAAGAGAGAATGTCAGTCCCCTGAGCAGCAAATATAATGCTGCCAGAGGCCTGAAGAAGGTGATATGGAACGGGCATGGTGAGAGTGGCTGATATGATTTGTGAGTGATGTCTCAGCCACAGCTCGTTCAAAATGGATGCTCTGATGCTCGAATTTCCGGTGGTGAAATGAAAGATAATATACTATCTATTCAAAGTGTTAGAATAGGTTAATTGATACTCATGGTGAAGAATTTACCTTATTCAATTGCTGGAACTTGACAACTCTGGCCAAGTGAAGCTTGACTCAATCCACTTTTGCTGGACTTAGAAGAATTTGTCTGAAGTTTGGGAGTATCAGCCACAGGTGGCTTGTGCGCAACCCGAAACTCTTCCACTCTCTCAAATCTTAGCAAAATGGCTGCTGGCTTTGACATAGGTGGCAAGGATGGCACCTTGACTTCAGCAACGAGTCCGGAATTACCTGGCTGCCGTGAAGAAGCTGTCCGATGTCTATCTTGGAGCCCGGTGCAAATCTTGTACCTCTGTATCTTCTTATCGATAAGACGTGGGGCAGGTCCATGCAGTCGAGCTCTCTTATTGGCCTCACAGGCTAAACCCTAGGCGGGAGCGGGCCCCCACAGGCTAAGCGGATTGTGCGAAAATCCGGGAGCTGCTCGGGTCTCTTCTGGTAAAACCACCATCGCGAGTTCTCCTCCTCTCCTTGTTTCCGCATCACCAACAACAAACCGCCCTTAAACAACCTAGCTTCCAGCAAAAGAAGACATGGGGGGCAAGAGCGCTAACAAGGCTGGCTACTTCGACAAGCTCAAGGGCTTGTTGGAGGAGTACAAGTCCATCTTCATCGTCTCCGTCGACAATGTCTCGTCTCAGCAGATGCACGAGATTCGCCAGTCCCTCCGCAACGAGGGTGTGGTCTTGATGGGCAAGAACACCATGGTATGGATGACAGTCGGTTCAAATCGAACAGCCACAGAATTGCTGACACCAAAAACAGGTTCGCCGTGCCCTCAAGACCTTCCTGGTCGACACCCCCGAGTACGAGCGCCTCCTCCCCTTCGTCAAGGGCAATGTTGGTTTCGTCTTCACCAACGGTGAGCTCAAGGATATCCGTGACAAGATCCTTGCCAACAAGGTCGCTGCCCCTGCCCGTGCCGGTGCCGTCGCCCCCGTCGATGTCTGGATTCCCGCTGGCAACACTGGTATGGAACCCGGCAAGACCTCCTTCTTCCAGGCCCTCGGTGTCCCCACCAAGATTGCCCGTGGTACCATTGAAATCACCAATGATCTCAAGCTCGTTGAGGCCGGTTCCAAGGTCGGCCCCTCCGAGGCTACCCTGTTGAACATGCTCAACATCTCTCCCTTCACCTACGGTATGGGCATCGCTCAGGTCTACGACCAGGGCAACACCTTCCCCAGCTCTGTCCTCGATATTGGCGAGGAGCAGCTCTTGAAGGCTTTCTCTAGCGCCATTACCACCATTGCCGCTGTCTCCCTGGCCCTCAACTTCCCCACTCTCCCCTCCGTCATCCACTCCCTTGTCAACAGCTACAAGAAGGTTCTCGCTGTTGCCATTGAGACTGAGATCAGCTGGCCCGAGATTGAGGAGCTCAAGGACCGCATTGCCAACCCCGACGCTTATGCTGCCGCCGCCCCCGCTGCTGCTGCTGCCGACACTGGCGCCGCCGCTGGTGGTGCTGCCGCTGAGGAGGAGAAGGAGGAGGAGGAGGAGTCCGACGAGGAGGGTGGCTTCGGCGATCTCTTGTATGTGTCCCCATTTTATTATACCATGGATTTCATGCTAACAGTTCTCCCAGCGGTTAAATGTTGTAACGATGTTTTGACGGCGCTTGTGGGTCGGCAAACTTGGTTTGGGTCTGGTAAAGGTTTCATGGATCAATACCTGGGTCTATATAGATCATTTGCTGGTCAATTGAGCACTCTAAAGATGGACAAACAAACGACTTTTGATTTGCAATGTAGTGACTGCTCATACAGTCTACTCCTTGCTTTCGGTTACTGGTTAGTACCCCCTTTTTTTTCCAACAGCACAATCCCCTCCCCAAGTGTCGATGATTATGAAAAATGACAAAGAGCTTTTTAACCCTGATCTTATTGATGAGAAACCCATACAACAACGTATGAGACACAATCACTATTCATCATCTTGTTTACATGTTTCATTCTCTTTGGGTATCAAGACTAACATGAGTACACACAGATCAAGACAGCTTTTCTCCACGCCAGATCGCACAACTCTATCCGTCCCTCAACTTTTTGAGTCCTGCGCTTTTGTGATGATGTAACCAAACAAATACAACTTTTATCCATCCTACAACTGCTCCGTCTGTTCGCTCCTGTGACGTGATACCATGCCATATGTATGTCTACGCTCCATTCCTCTCCAGCACCTCTTTGGCAATTTGTATAGCCTTCTCGGGCAACCCAGCCAACCTCGCCACTTTGAGCGCGTGACTCTCCCGATTGATCCCCCGGCGTAGCTTGTGAACATAGACGAACCCCCCGTTATCATCCTCTTCCACATCGGTACAGTACATCTCCACCGCCGCATCCTGTCCCCTATCCTCTATCCTCAATTTCTTTTCTTCCACCAAATCTGCTATGTCGTGAAAATGCGTAGCAAACAAGCCGCGGCACTTGTTGATCTTGATCAAGTGGCACAGCCCCGCAAAAGCCACGGCGGTGCCGTCTTCGGGAGTGGTGCCCCGGCCGACCTCGTCCATGATGACGAGGGAGCGGGGGGTGGCCTGCCGGAGGATGGCGGCCGTCTCGAGCATCTCGACCATGAAGGTGGACTGGGAGGCGTAGAGGTTGTCGGCCGAGCCGACGCGGGAGAAGACGGCGTCGACGATGCCGAGGGAGGCGAAGTCGGCGGGGACGAAGCAGCCGGTCTGGGACAGGATGTGGATCAGGGCCGACTGGCGGAGGAAGGTGGACTTGCCGGCCATGTTGGGGCCGGTGATGAGCCAGATGCGGCCGTGGGGGGTGGTGGCGGTGGGTTCGGCTTCGGAGGGGTGTTGTGGCTGCGATGTTGTTCTTGCGGAGGATGAGGAGGTGGGGGGGGAGGAGAGGAAGAGGTCATTCTTGGTGAATGTTCGGCCTTGTTCTTGGAGGCCGGACTCGACGGTTGCATGCCGGCCTCCTATGATGATGGAGGTTGTGCTGTTGTTGAGGGCAGGGCGGACGAGGTTTTTCTCTTGGGCCAGAGAGGCGAAGGAGGTGAGTATGTCGAGTTCGTCTAGCACTGCTGCGTTGCGCCGGAGTTTGACGAGGTTGAGGATGACGGCCTGGCGGAGGGAAGAGAAGACGCGGGATTCTTCGGCGCGGATGGCGAGGCGGGTTTGGGAGAGTTGGTCGCCTAGGGAGGACCAGCGAGGGTGGTGAAAGGAGCGGGTTGACCGGGAGGAGGATAATGTCCGGATACTGGAGGAGAAAGACTGGGAGGGGAAGGAACCAGCGTCGCGCCCTTTGACGTGGCAGATGTGGCCCAGCTGGGGGGTCCATTTTAGTGTCAGACTCGGGGCGCCAAATTCCTCTCTGAGGGACAGACAGAGGGATTCCTTTTGGGATTTGAGGTCAGAAAGTTGGTTGTGGAGGGTGGAAAGGAGGCTGGACGCGCGGGGTTGCATGATGAAGAATTCGGTTTCATCGGAGTAATGCTCGCGGATGGAGGGGGACTTTTTGGGTTTGGATTTTGGTGAGGCTGCGGTGGTAGATGAAGGGGGGAGTTTGGATTTGGGGAGGAGGGTGCCGTCCTCTTCGGTGCCTTCGGAGGAGACGATTTCCTGGGCGAGGGAGAGGAGCTTGCCGGCTTGGGAGTCTTCGAGTTGGTGCTGTTGGACTAGGTTTTCCTCGTCGATAGCGGAGCGGATGGAGTGGGCTAGTTTGAGGGGCTGTTTGAGGGAGGTGCGGGAGAGGAGGGTGGTTAGGGGGTCTTCATCATCTTCTTCGGTCTCTTCGGGCGGTGTCCTCCTGACATATTTGGCTTCAGAGGCAATGGAAGCCTCGAGGAGGGCGACGATATCCTCTGTTGCTTTGATTGTGCTGGCTAGCTGGAGGAGGTCATCAGCATCACCCCGGTTGAAGGCAAACTTTTGGACAAGACGCTGCGAATCGTGACTTCTGCGGAGGAGGACAATAATGGCATCCCGAAGCTCTTCGTCCTGGACGAAACGTTCCACTAGGTCCAGCCTGGAGTTGATGACTTTGAGTGATGTCGATGGAAAGCCTAGGTCAGATTAGTCAATAGCCTTGAATACAGATTGTATAATAAACCGTACTTAGCCACCGGTTGAGAAGACGAGCACCACTCTTGGTTGCCGTTCTCCTGATGGCATAGAGCAAGCTGCCTTTGAACGTGCCATCCCTGACAGTCTCCTTAATCTCAAGTGAGCGCATGGTGTTCTTGTCAATATTCATCACCTCCATGTTTACATGGCGAACTGGTGGCTGGAGCTTCATGCTCAGCCCCTGAAGCCGACCTCCCACATAGTGGAGCAACAGACTGCCGGCATCTACTTCCTCCTCTGTGAACTTCTTGGCCTCCTTTGTCGGAATTTTACCCTCCAGCATGGGCAGCCAGTCGCCAAGCGACTGAAACTCACCTTGAGGAGAGTAGGTCACTAGGTAGCTCTCCTCCTGCAGGATGGACGCAACCCCCTGATCCTCGGCAGATTCCAGTGCCTTGTCCAAGACAACCTCCCGAGGAGACACCCGAGACAATACGGAGCCGAGCGATGCCAGAGTGGCCGGCTGAGTGAAGAAATAGCCAGTTGACAGATCCAGCCATGCTAGCCCGATGCGGGTCGGGACATCATTGGCTGGGTCTGGCGTGTTGATGGCTTGCTGTCCCGCTTGGCAGCTCACATCGTCCGATAATTCCGATTTCTCGGGCAGGTGAACGGCCATTACATAGTTGTTTGCATAAGGATCCATAAAGTTCTCATCGATAAGGGTGCCGGGAGTGACAATACGGGCCACTCGACGATCATGCATCAAGCCACCAGACCTAACCTTGGCCGAGACATCGTTTGGAAATTCTTCAGCAATGGCTACATGGCGGTTGAGGTCCTGGACCAGGATCTTGAGAAAGCGATCCAGCTGGAAGAATGGAAAGCCGGCCTGGCAACACACAACCTCATCAGAACAACCTAAAGCAACTACCAAGAACGGGTGGAACGGAACATTGGGTGTGAGGGCACAGAGCAGAACAATACCATGGATACGGGGCCGGCGCTCGTCTTCTTCTGTGCTACTTTGAGGTTGAGGAGCGGGCCGTACTCATCGGCCTGCTCGAGGTACAGCTCGTAGAAGCCGCCGACACGGGTGAGCAGCACGCAATTGTCAAACTTTTGCATGTTGCGGCGGGCCTGCTGCACCACTGTCGGGAACTGGGGTTGTTCGTCATCTTGTTCCATTGGGGCCGGCGTCTCTGGTGGTGGTACGATCAGCCCCTGTGGCAGCTCATCCAGCTTCACGACGGTGGTTTTCTTGCCACGGAGCTGAAGCTGTCGCAGAGGATGATGGCAGTGATGATGGCCAAGAGGGTGGAGTGGTGCGGTCCGAGTAGTGGGAGCCGCGCGCGGTCCAGACGCAGGTGAAAACAAGGCGGTGGTTACATGTCGGACACCACACCGCCCGACGGTGGCGGGACCACAACGCGGGTGGGAACGGGGTGTCTGGGCGAGGCACACTATCCGGAGGCGCGGAACTGGTGGTGGTCGCGGGAATAGCATCAAGAATGGCCTGTTTCGAAATGCCCTCGCCGTCGGGAGTTGAGGAGAAAGAGAATAATCAGGGTTGTTGACAAGGCGACAACGTGATCTCGAGAAAAGCAGGAACAGAAACATTCAGAGTCCTGTAGAATCCGAGAACTCTTGGCGATGCGACGGAATCCCCCGCAAGCACTTCAGCGTTTGCAAGCAGGGGTTGTCCAGTGGCTTTTCAGGGACAAAAGCTTCTTTTTGCGATTGTTCTTCAGTGGTTGTCACGGAAATCTGCTGGCCACAAACACGACAAACGGCGAAAAAGGCATGCGGCACAGCCCTCAGCCCTACGAGAATTTGTCAAAGTCCCCTCCAGGGCGCTCTGTGACAACACACAACTCGGTCAGCCCAGGTGTGGATTTCTTACGACCGAAGTTCACCTGGCCCGCGGTGGTGAGGCGCTTTACCTGATCTAGTCAAGCCTCGATGTCTTGAAAAGCGGGTATGGGCCCATTCGCAGTCTCGATCATGTGTTTGTTGACGAACTCAAGACCAGAAACAGTGTCTGCGAATCATGCACCTCCTCCAACAACTCAGCAACGTGTTGCTGCTCTGACTTTTTTTTTGAAAATCAAGGAAACACCGAAAAACAAACACGAAGGTTACAAATGGCCGAAACACTTGCCGATGGCCGCCAAAACAAATCCCGGCGATCTGGCAAGGCCTGGATCGTCCAGTCTCTGCCCGGTCATCATCTATACTGACCACTCTGGACGGCACAACCAACCCGGAAGACGGGAAATCTCATGTACACAGCGATGAAGCAGTTGTCGACGTTGCATCGATGGTGATTGCCAGCTGTCTGGCTGCCTAACTGCTGTGCAATGGTGGAGGTGTAGGTATCCGTACAGCATGCAGATGCAGCTTCAGACGAACTTGGATGATGCCTACTATCATCAACAGGAAAGAGGCGGGCGAGTGGCACACTTCATAATAAATCCGAAGAGGAGGAGGAACTACTCGCAAGTGTTCGAGATGTCTGTGAGGAGGAACTCGACCAATGGTGGCCCACAAAAGTGCCTGGTATGATTAAGGGTGGCCCGATCATGCCCTCGGCCTGGGCACTCCCTGATGGCCATTTGCCAGCCGCTGTCGGTATCGACCGATTTTCGCCTGCTTCTGCCATCATTCCCACGCTCTTCCGAGCTGTTCTCAGCCCATTTTCTGCAGCTCCGCCTGCCAACCCCCGTCTTGCCGAGCCTATCGACCTCTGCCCATTTGCTCGTCAAACATGCCAGATTGTGCACCCGACTCTGGATGCCGTTCTCCCCTAACAGAAAACGTTGGTCTTGACCGAAGAGTAGCATCCAGGAACTTGTCCCATATCCAACGTCACTCACTGGGGGTCCCTTACCTTGCCGTATTATTCCAGTATCATTCAGTATCAAGTGACGCTCAAAGTATAAGACGCTCTCATGCTCTCTCCCTCCCCCACTTGCGGGGCTTTTTCTTGAAGACATTCCCATCTCTTGCCTATACTGCAGTGGCGATCCAATCTAGACTTTATAAGTCATTGATACCCTATCTATTATTATCATCATCATCACTCTCCAAGCCCTGCCCAACTTAACCCGAGACCATCCGTAGCGAATTGTCGCAAATTGTCGCAAACATCCCTCTTTATAAACGCGAACAGCTCGAACGACTTGGAGGACCCTGAAATATACCAGCACCACACATATTTTACTACCTCAACAAAATTAAATAATACAAACCAACCATGATGGCGGCACCAATGCCAGGTCCGCTTTCATTTAACTCCCAAATCCCGGTTACCCCTCCCCCAGACCACCAGATGTTCATGAAGGGGCTCTTCCCACCAAACGCATTTCAACAGCCGTCACATCACAACCACAACCACCAGCACCACAACACACAACCGCAAAACCGATACGGTTCGGGAGCAGGACTGGGATTATCACATGAACCGACACCATCAGGCTCAACAACAACAACAACAACTTGTCCACACATCAAACACGAAGCTGAACCGCCTAAATTCACCTCCTCTCCCCGACCGCCATCACGACCAATGCAACCACCGCCCCAACTCCGAACCTCTGCCATCCCTTCGGCCACCTCACCATCATCCCCCCCCTTTTATCACCCCTCTTTGTCCAAACTCCAACAACAGCAACAAGCCCAACCTGGCTTTCTCCCCAGTGGAATCGACCCAACCACCGCAGCCCAAGCAGCCATCGACCCCCGGTACATAGCCATGGCCTCCCGCATAGCCTCCTACTACCAGCAGCGTTGCCAAGCCGTCGCCAACTTTCAGCAGCAGCGCTGCCAGCAGTGGGCCGCCGCCCAGCGGGCCAAATGTCAAGAAATGACCCAGGCGGCGATGCTGGTTGTGGCGTGGTATATCAGAGACCGCATCAACCGGAGGCGGAAGAAGGCCAAGAAGAGTTTTAAGAGGGGGTTGACGAGCAAGAATAACAGTAAATCGAGAGTTACAAAGGGGGAGACGGTGAGGAGGTGGGTTATGGATGTGCCGTTGAAGGCAGAAGTCGGATCGGATGATGGGGGAGATAAATTTGGGAGGGAGATGCCAAAGGATGAGACGGAAAGGGACTTTGATATGGATAGGATGGATGGCGAAAGAGAAGGGGAGGGGGACAAAGATGGGAAGCTGTTTGAGGTGGCAGATGGGTTGATCAAGAGTCAGCTGGCGAGGATTGAGGTCCCGTTACTTGGGGTGTTGAGTTTTGAGGAGAGTGAGAGTGAGAGTGAGAGCGATAGTGAGATGGAGTATGAGGAGGAGTATGAGGGGGAATTTGGGGAAGAGGAATATGAAGAGGATGAGGAAGAGGAGTATGAAGAGGATGAGGTACCAGGAAAGAGAGGGAAAGAGGAAGAAGAAAATACGATGGGGAATTTGAGCAAGGATGCACAGTTGGGGACGGAGGAGGGGACGGGTAGTCGGCGGAAGGGGAGTAGGGATAGTAGTGTTTTATGATAGGTAATAATGGATTGATGAGGCGTTTTCGGGGGGGGGGGGTTGGATGGCTATATATACATGCACATGAGTTGTACATAGGTTTGGTTACTTTTTTGTGGTTTATTCTTGGTGTTGGAAATAGCTAGCGTGTTGGTGATGAATGTTTTTTAGGGTGGGCTTTTATAGGATTTTTAAATGGAATATAATATCTTTGAGGAAGTGCTATTCTTGTCTATTGATGTGGTTGGTGGCACTATGTTCGATGTTTTGTAGATTTATGGTTGGCGGTCATGGTTGACGGTTAAAGTCGATGCCCAGCACATTGCTCCTCAGGGTTATGATTTTCTGTTTTGAAGTGAGCCTTTATCGGGGGACGCTCAGGGAGGTACGATGGCGTAGTGGTCGGAGATGTTGCTTCAGTGTCGATTGGAGATGGCCATCATGTAAAGCTGTGCACACACATCACATCCATCGACTCGGACATGCAAGTTCCATTGGCTCGGACTGACGAGTCTGACTCCCAGTAGTGCCGAGGTCTTTTTGCTTCTTGGAACCCTGAATTCTTGGGAATCATTCTGCTTCCTGGTGACCCTTAAACAATCTCCTCAGTCTCACCTCTGCAGGTCACTCTCAAGCCACCTCGTCTATAAATCCGGTCTCATGAACCTGTAGGGAAGCAACGGGTACCACATCCTGTGGCTTTTTTTGATCACTCTTGCCCTGGGTTTCATCTCCGAGGATTGTGACAGACCATTTGGTTCACTTCCTGCTGTATCCGTGATCTTGAAGTTATATCCTGCCTTGTGCGTTGTTGCTCCTGCTTCTTGACCGACTCGAATCAGCCCAGGAGGTCGGGGCCGAACTGAGACTGAATGACCTGTTCATGCGATTTCAGGTAATATCCATCAGGATCCGCGATATCAGGCAGACAGGCGGTTACACCCATTTCGGCAAGTGCCCAAGGCCAGTTAAGAAGAGATGGTCGATTCCGCGATGTTCAAGTGTTGGTAATGGACAGGGACAGGCATCTTACCCCATGATCTTCTTGTGGGACGGTGGAACGAAGCGGTGGAGAGGAGCTCCCTTGATTGGCCGCCTAGCACAGCGGGGAACTGCGGGGAGCTGGGGTGTGGCACTGTCCCGGTAGCACAACCCCTGTCATCCGCCCTGCCGCCCTGCCGCCCTGGCAGCTTCCGCAATCACCAGGACAAGAGCTGCATTCGTTGACCAACCACTTCCTACTTGTACGAATGCTACGTGCTACCTTCCCTTATTTACGCCCGTCACGGAGATACACTTGACTCTCCAACCTGACCACTTAACTTGAACGTCTCTCTTTCTCCCATCATCTCAACCATACATATTCGCTGCAGACGCCTGGTGCCTCGACAACTTCAGCTTGATCATTATCCGCTTTCATAATCCCTTGTTTCTTGAACAACTGATCATTCCAAGCCTTCTCCGCAACACGTATACTTCATCTCCAAACACATCAGTCAACATGGGCGGCGAAAACCATTGCGGGGCCGGTCCTAGAAGCGACTATCCTATACGGGCCCCCAAGCCAGTGGGCCAGTATATCAGCCAGATTTACAAGTCGCGCATCGGCCAGTTCTACGCCAAGGGCCAATATGCGAACCAAAACCTCCTTTCCATGATGAACGACGCTGTCATCTCTGGCGAGCCTCATGTTCAGCTTTGGGTGTGGCACGCTCCCGGCCAGAGCAGGCCAACCTTTGAAGACGCCGTCTCTCATGAGTTTGAAAAGACCAAGGTCGGTGCCAGCTTTGGTCCATCTTGGAGCACCCACTGGTTCAAGGTCCTGATCAAGGTCCCCGACGACGTTCGTGACAAGGAACTGGTCGAGTTTCACTGGGATGCCAACAATGAGGGCCTTATCTGGTCTGAAGATGGCAAGCCTCTCCAGGGCCTCACTGGTGGCGGCGAGAGAGTGGAGTGGGTTCTTCCCAAGTCTTTCCTGGATGGAAAGGAGCATACCTTCTACGTTGAAATGGCTTGCAACGGCATGTTTGGAATTGGTCAAGGCGACCTCATCGCTGCTCCTGACCCGAACAGATACTACGCCGTCGAGAGAGCCAACATTGTGGCGGTCAACCCTGACGCCCGCGGCCTCCACATTGACACTTGGATCATTGGCGATGCTGCCAAAGAGTTCCCCACGGATTCGCCTGAGCAACACCATGCTTTGGAGGTCTACAACAGGATTATCGATACCTTTGAACCCGGCAACAAGGATTCGCTCAAGGCATGTCGTAAGATTGCCCAGGAGTATCTCGGCCCCCACATCGACTCACACAAGGTGTACGAGAGCGACAAAAAGCCACTCGTTTTCGGCATCGGACACTGTCACATTGACAGTTGCTGGCTCTGGCCCTTTGACGAGACCAAGCGCAAGGTTGCCCGGTCATGGTCCAACCAATGCAATTTGATGGAGAGATACCCCGAACTCAACTTTGCCTGCTCTCAAGCCCAGCAATACAAATGGCTCAAGGAGCTCTATCCTTATGTCTTTGAGCGCGTCAAGCAGAAGGTCAGGGATGGCCAATTCCACCCCATCGGAGGCAGCTGGGTTGAACACGACACCAACATGCCCAGCGGTGAGTCTCTTGTCCGTCAGTTCTTGTACGGCCAGCGCTTCTTTGAGGAAAACTTTGGGAAGCGCTGCCAGACCTTTTGGCTCCCCGACACATTCGGATACTCCAGCCAACTCCCTCAACTGTGTCGATTGGCCGGCATGACGCGCTTCCTTACCCAAAAGCTCAGCTGGAACAATATCAACAAATTCCCGCACACCACTTTCAACTGGGTAGCTTTGGATGGCTCACAGGTGATATGCCATATGCCTCCTGCCGAAACATACACGGCCGAAGCCCATTTCGGCGACGTTAAGCGCAGCATGTCTCAACACAAGTCTCTTGACCAGGACCCGACCTCGCTTCTCGTCTTTGGAAAAGGAGATGGAGGTGGCGGTCCTACCTGGCAACATCTTGAGAAGCTCCGCCGCGCTCGTGGTATCAGCGATACTGTAGGCCTTCTCCCTCGGGTGCACATGGGCAACTCGGTTGATGATTTCTTCGATAATCTCGAAGCCAAGGGCGACAAGCTTGTGACGTGGTATGGCGAGCTGTATTTTGAGCTGCACCGCGGAACATATACTACTCAGTCAAACAATAAGCGCAACAACCGGAGAGCTGAAGATGTGCTCCGTGCTGTAGAGCTACTGGCCACTGTTGCCTCACTGGAGGCTGGTCGCGAGTATCCAAAGAAGCAGATTGATGAGATGTGGGAGGCAGTTCTCCTTTGCCAGTTTCACGATTGTCTGCCTGGGAGCTCCATTGAGATGTGCTACCGTGATTCTGATGAGGTGAGTGGTCTGAATCTACCGCAACAAGGTGGCCAGATTTGCTGACATTCTGCATAGATTTACAAGAAGGTATTCAAGACCGCCGAGAAGATTCTTGGTGATGCTTCAGGGCTCCGTGAAGCTAGCACCAACGCTGTCACGATGGATACAGGTGTGGCATTCAATTCGCTTCCGTGGTCGCGCCACGAAATAGTTGAGCTTGCCAATGACGAGCTTGCTGTAGCTTATGGTCCAGGCCCCTTCATGAAGCTTCGACCATTTTCTGCCGACAGCGAGAAACACTTGGTAACACTTGAACAGCCGTCTCCGGATGTGTTTGTGCTTCGGAATAGTCAGCTAAAGGTCAAACTTGAACACGGCCTTATCACCTCGCTCTACGACTTGAAGGCCAACCGAGAGATCATCCCCAAGGGGCAAAAGGCCAACCAGTATGTCATCTTTGACGACAAGCCTCTGTACTGGCAGGCTTGGGATGTCGAGGTATTCCATCTCGACACTCGCAAGGAGCTCTCGTCTTCTGAGACCAAGGTCCATGAACAGAAGAAGCACCGCGTCAGCGTCATCACCCGGACCAAGATCAGCGACAAGAGCCATATCGAGACAGTAATCAGCCTCTCCGCCTGCTCTCCCGGTCAACAATCCTATGTTGAGGTTAGCAGCAAGGTGGAGTGGCACGAGACTATGAAGTTTCTCAAGGTCGAGTTCCCTGTCGAGGTCCGCAACACGGAAGCCAGCTACGAGACCCAGTTTGGCGTCGTCCGGCGGCCCACGCACTACAACACAAGCTGGGATATGGCCAAGTTCGAGGTCTGCTCCCACCGCTTCGCTGACTTGTCGGAACACGGCTATGGTGTTTCCATCCTCAATGACTGCAAGTATGGCTTCGCCACCAGCGGCAACCTCATGCGTCTTTCTCTGCTCCGTAGCTCCAAGGCCCCTGATGCCCATGCTGACATGGGCACCCACCACATTCGCTGGGCCATTCTCCCGCACCAGGGCGCGCTGAGCCACGTGACTGTCCGGAAGGGTCTCGAGTTCAACAACCCGCTCAAGATTTTCTCTGTCGAGAGTCCGAATAATGTTCCCCCATGGCTGCAGACTCGTCGTGTGTGGCTGGATACCCAGTCGAGCCCGGCCCTTGTGCTTGACACGATTAAGCGTGGCGAGGATGACGAGAAAAAGGGGGAGGAGAATGTCATTTTACGCATCTATGACAGTTTGGGTGGACTGGCCAGGGGTACGGTGAATACGGTGTGGCGCCTGAAAAAGGTGACCAAGGTGAACTTGCTGGAGGATGAGCTGGAGGAGGTGGCGTTTGAGCAGGGGGAGTTCAGTTTTGATATTGAGTTGAAGCCCTTTGAGGTTGCTACTTATAAGCTTGAGTTGGAGGATTAGGGTGTATTGGGCAATCTAGGGGGTGAGAGGTTGGTGAGGTGGAATAATCAGTAGAGCTTTTTATGCACTTGTCACGGGGGGAACGGTGTGGGTTGTAGTTGAGAGACATTGGACTTTTGGACGCTTGATTCTCGATAAAGGACAAAATTGATTTGTTTTTCCCAATACAAGACATGCCGTTGAATGATGCTACTCATGACAGCACCCAATAAAACCAAAACACCAGATGATAGCCAACCTCTATCATATCTACCACTCCATTCATCTCTACTACCTCTTCTTCCTCCTCGCCGCCTTCTCCCTCTCGTACGCATTCGCCGCCTGCCCTTCGGTCCCCTGAATCTCGGCGACCAATCTCTTGTACTTCTTCTCGTACGCGGCATCCTTCTCCTTCTTGACACGCAAGTTCTCCCTCGCCATGAAGGCATTGTCCTTGCGCAGCTCCCTGAGCGCGCCTTTGCGTTCCCGCTTGTGCTCGGCCTTGAGCTTGGCCATCTCCGCCCTCTCGCGGTCCGGGTCGTAGTGCTTGTTGGGATCGAACGAGTCTTCGAACTTGGGGACGTAGGTACGGATCGCCAAGGGGCGGTGGTGATGCAATTCCAAAGGTCTGCGGGCCAATTTTGAGATTTGGAGGAGGCGTGTCAGGTGTTGGTTGAGTGATTGAATGGAAGGGGAGAGGGATTTAGGGAGGGAATGAAGGAGGGGGGGGGCGGGAGAGAAAGTCTCGGTGAAGGAGGGGAGTTGAGACCAGAGGGTTGATGCGGTGGATAGAAGGGAGATTGTTGTTTCCAGGAGGGAGAGTTTGAGCTGTAACGAAGGGGCGTTGGTTGTGGAGCAGTCGGAAAAGTTGAGTTTCCTTGCCGGGGGGGTGTCCGCCGGGAGGGTTTTAGGAAGGCGGGTTCCAGCGGGAGGGTCGTGGATGGGGAAGAACCCGATCGTATTAGGGGTGAAGGCTTTGGGGGAGGGTGATAAAGCGCAGAGGATGTTGAGGGAAAAGTTCATAACCTCTGGCACATAGCGCTTGGAGAATTGCTGGTATTGGAGGGCGAGGATAGATAAAAAACTGCCGGTGGCGTAGTCGGAGAGATTCTGGGGAATCTTTTGGCCAAGGTACCTCGCGATGACAATCATGGCTGGGGTGACGACTTGGTGGAAGTGGTCGGAGGTAGGAAAGGTAGTGCCTACTCCCGCGAGGGTTAACAGGTCGCCGACCGTGAGGGCGAGAGGACGGGATTGTTCCATTTCTTGGATGATGGAGCGGTATCCTTTGGCGACTTCGATGGGGAAGCTCTTGGCCAGGGAGTGGATGTGTCTTGTCAGGCCTTCCAGGGATGCGGCCCAGGTAGGTTGGTACTGGTTCCCAAGGTAGTTGACATGACGAACGAGGGCCTGGACGAAGTTGCCGAGGCGCTCCTTGTTCTCGCTGGCGAGCTTGGGGTGGTAGAGGGCTCTGATGCGCTGTGTGGCAACTGGGAGCTGTGTCACGTCGATGCCCTTGAAGATTTCAAGGATCTCGTCGTGGGTTTGGGGGCAGGGGAAGGTGTATGGAACACCGTTCTCATCGCTGCCATTGGTATTGGTGGGTAGCCGGAAGATACCTTCCTTCGCCTCGGCCTCTGTTAACAGCCCCTTGGTAAACTCGTCATCGTCACTGTCTTCCTCGGAACCGGAGCCTGATTCATCGTCCTCCCCACTCTCCTCACCCTCGTCATCGCTGTCGAACTCCAACTCTGAACCACTGGCAACCAAATCATCGTCGATCAAGAAATCGTCCTCGTCGTCGAAACCCAACTCGGTTGCGGTCGGTCGGTATTTGGTAGCCTTCCCACCAATTCCCTGTCCG
The DNA here is from genome assembly GCA_033296915.1 of Triangularia setosa. NCBI lineage: Eukaryota > Fungi > Ascomycota > Sordariomycetes > Sordariales > Podosporaceae > Triangularia > Triangularia setosa. The sequence goes on along the minus strand of MU866201.1, from coordinate 50,450 downwards.
AGTCCAAACTCATCAACATCCTCGATATCCATCGCGTCAAAATCGTCGTCCCCGCCCTGCTTGCCCTCATCGTCGCTCTCCTGTTCATCATCCGAAACCTTCTCTCCGCGCATCCGCTTCAGCCGGTCCTCTTCAAGCTTCTTTAGCCTGTTCGCTTCCTCTACTGCCTGCTCTTCTTCGGTCTTCGTCTTATCGGTAGGCGCCGCGCGCTTGTCGGCGGCCATCCGCTTGACCTGAATATCGTACTCCCTGTCGAGAGCGGCCTGATCCTTTCCAGCAATAACAAGGGAAGGCTTATCATCCTTGGTGGATGGCTTTATCCTGTCGAAGAGTAGCGGTCGCAAGTCTCTCATTGCCTCGTCGATTTCGGCTCTGAGCTCGTTGTCCTCCTCTTTAGCCTCCTGCCGCAGCTCTTTGTGAAGTTTGGACTTGGCGATAATTTCATCGTAAATCTCCTTCTTGGTCTTCTTTCTTTCTGGCTGACCATCCTCTTGCTCTTGCTCGCCCACGGCCTCGAGTGCTTCCTCCAGTCGCTGTCTCTTGAGCGCACGCCTCTCGGTCTGCGAGCCATCGGATTCGTCGCCTGAGCCAACATCTTCTTCGAAGTCGTCTTTTAGGAATTTTGGAGCGTCGTCATCGTCGAAAAGCGGCTTGCCCATATGAGTAAGTCCTCCCATTAGCTCGTCATCCTCCAGGTCAAACGCAGAGTGCTTTTTGTGGGAGCGTTGCTGTTCGCGGGTGTATCTCTCAATCATCTTGTCCTCGAGCGACATGTTGGGGTCGTCTTCGCCGAAACGTCTGTCAATCAAGCCGCCAACCTTGTTCCTCCGCTGCATCTCGACAAGCAGAGTCTCGCGCCGTCTCTGTTCGCCCATCGCCTTGGTCAACCCGGGCCGGCCGCTAATGCCCATGGCCTCCCTGCTGCTGACGGGCTTGTTTGTGGTGACCTCAAACTTGGGGCCTCTGGCGTTCGTCTTGAACTGAAAGGGATTGAACTGCTCGCGGATGCTGGCCAGGGCCTCGTGTCGCTGGATGCGCTTCTCGTTGGACGCCCTTGCATCTTGGGCATTTTGACGCTTCTGCTTCTTGGATTTCTGGGGTCCGATAATTCCTTGATCCTTCAGAGAGGCCTTGAGCCTCTTCAACTGTGAACCAGCCATGACTGCGTTCTTGGTGGAGTTGCGACGCAATTGTCGGTTTTTGATTGCCAGACTGTCGCTGATCTCCGATTCAGAATTTTTGGGAGAGGATGGACGGCCGTGGCGCTATCTTATCGCAGTGCCCCACCGGTCGTAAATTTTGGCGGTCTGCAATGGCAAAATAGCCGCTGGCCCAAGCTCGGCTGCATTGACAAGGGAGGCTTTCTGTTTTTGGAAGCTCTCAGCCCAGCTTCTCCAAAACACCGGCCCGCTCCCCACTGTGGAGATGCACATACAACAAGAGCCGGAGCGATGACATGCAGCCTTGACATCAAGGACAACCATAACTACCGTCAAAATCATGGAGTGGTTTACCTCCCTTGCGACTACCGATAAGGCCATCAAAGCGGCCTTGATCATACACGGTGTTGCTCTCGTCGGGACAGTGCTGCTTGCTCTTGACCAGTGGCGCTCAGAGTGCGAAACTAAACCACCACAACCCAAGCCGCAGTACATCACTCAGGACACCGAGGATGCCCTAAAACTGACCACTTTGGATACGCTACTTTGCCATTATAACCACGCCATTCGCGAGACGGCAGTCAAGATAGTATGTGACAGAGCTGTCAACGACAAGGATACACTCGACCAGCTTCTCTGGGGTATTACCCGTCCCAACTACGATGAGCGCATGAAGAACCTTCGAGCTTTGGCCGTGATTACCGATCCGCGTGAGTCGATAATCCTTCACGGTGTCACGAACGATAGGCTAACCATCACCCAAGACTCTCTGGATAAGCTCCACACATGGAAGGCTTACGCAGCACTCGTCCGATCCCTTGAGTTATCTCTTGACCCAGACCAGGAAGTACTCGACAGTGATGACTGGGATGAATATCCGCTTCGGGATATGACGGAAAAGCTATGCCTCATGTTCATCAGCCAGCTTGTCAACACCTTTGACTGTGAGAAGCTCGTCAAGGCCAAGTTTGTCGAGAAATGGCTGTCCAAGCAGAATTGGGGAAACACCGAGGATGAGCGACAGCAGAACTTCTCTGCCTACCTGCGCAGCAAAACCAACAGACTTGCCGAAATCATGAACTGCATCAGGCGGAGCCCAGCCGGCCGAGAGGCACTGCAGAAATGCGGGCTCTTCCCGTATTCCGACGTTGAAGACAGCGAGCCCGACAATGACGACACGCACTTGGTTGAGCGCTTCGGCGTTTTATTCCCGGAAACTCTCGATGTGAACAGTTTAGACGCAAACCATCCTACTAGGGTGTTGCTTCGCTCGTTCCAGACCACCCAGACGGGAGAGGACCAACGTGATCGGAACCAGAGACATCGGGAGGCCATGGTGTTGAACGATGGAAGCCACCCGGTGACGAGCGATGATATTATTCAGCGGGATCCGGCATCGCCTGCTTGAACTAGGCATAGGGCTGTGCTTGCCATTTGTTCCATATTATGCCGCCACCCGGATACCGCTACCGCCTCGACATCTATCACCCGGATTTACCACCCCGTGTCGTTATGGGCAAGCAGGGACGGCTCGGCTTATCACTTTAACATCGATGCAGCCAAATCCCCAACCCGAATAACCAGCAAGATGCAGCTGCTAATCAAACAGCAGTATATGGCGTTCACGGGGGTCCTCCCGGCATCTTTTCACACTGCTCTGCGGCAAACAGACGGGACGGACAGCCACGCCGGGCGCTGGGCGAGGCCCCCCAGAAATGGGGCACATGTTCCGTAGCACAGGGACAGTAGAAGCATTGTGCGTACCGGATACCTGGGACCGCGTAAAACATTGCGTTCACAGCTGTGGTGCAACCCAGAGCTGAGGCGCAGTCCCAGCTCGAGAAGCAGAAGCCCATCGAAGACTTCAAGACATCACAGGTCATATCACAGACAGATGCACGGATCTACCATCTTGGGCAATAGCCATTAATTGTGGCGAACGGTTCAATAGTTGATAGCCGAATAAGATGAATTATCCGGGTTCTCCAGGCCGGAAGGTATTCCCACGGATGGATGTTGGGTCGTTGTGCACAGGGTATAGGTGAGGACAGTGCTTGGCAACGACCCGTCTCAGTAACGAGTATATCTAAATGTATTGTAGAATTTTGAATCCTCTGTTACCTATTAGAAAAGACAGGAATGGAAGCCAATGTGTTGATATTGCTGATGTTGTCGTCGTTGGACTGAACAGCCAGGTGGATTCTCTTACATGCATGGCAGCAAGGGGGCTCTCACACACTTGGAAATGCAGCACTAAACCCCCCCTGCATTTCAGCGTTGCATTGATCCAACAGCCACCGCAGGAGAGATGATAAAGATAGAAGGAAGTAAACAAAGCAATTGAGTGCGGGGAAAGGCAGCACTACAGCAAAGAAGGGGATTTTTTTTGAAAAGAAGAGAAACGGGGCGAGATTCTTGCTACTGTATATCACTTGTGATGTTGATGTTGAGGCTTTATCCATGTCCCCGGTGAAGGATATCAGGCCTAGCTCTATGTAAGAGCAATTTCTAGTGCCATTGATAGCTAGCTAGAGACAGTGACGACATTCTGTAACAAGGAGGATCTCTTGACTTGCTACGTGGCCATGGGCAGGCCTTGATTCTGGCTTTGTTTTCTTTCCCAATCTCGCCAGGCGCGGCGGAGGGGAACAGTGAACGCAGCAACGCCAATTAGAAGCTGCAGCGGCTTGAGATTGGGAAGGCGAGTCCACTTTCGAGCCACTTTCTTGCAGCCCGACTGGCTAGGTGCCTGTTTGTTCCATGTTGTCCTTGAGGCTGTACCTAGAAGTCAAATGTAGCAAAGGGAATTGGGAAATAAAAATACAAAGGGCCCTGGGTGGTCTTTCCAGGATTGATATTTGAATTGCTCCCCCCGGCGTTGAACCCCCGTTCCCCGATGGCCACTGCCGACTCTTTCTGACGCTCGTTTTTTTCTTGTGCTGTCACCAGACACAACCTCCACACCAAGTCACTTACCCTGTCCATCATCATCTTGCTGTGGTTACCTTTTCATTTCTCTACCAACCCAGTAGTCGCCATTTGTTGCGGCTTTTTGGGGACCAATTTACCAATTACCAATATTTGCCCTCATCAGCACCTCCGATACGACCGAGCAAACAGCCCAGCTAAAGTACTACAGCTCTGCCCAGCAATCTTAGCGACCAGGGAAAAAGCATTGTTCTTGTGGTTGCATTCATTAAAGGACGACTGCCGAAAGAAGCGTCACGGCTCGGGCTTGGAGAAAAAGAACGGATCAACAAAAAGGACAGAGTCATCTTGTGCTTTGATCGACCAGAAGCAGCGACCACCTTCTCTTGAGTTCTGTTGATTAGACAGACAGGAGCAGGATTGACGGACAGCCACCCAATTCGGCGTGGCTCTCCTTTGTTTAGGTCCAGGGGAGCTAGCGGTCGGCATTCGCGCCCCGGGCCCCGGCGGGAGCTGTTCCCCACGCTTTGGTTGGGTGTGGGGGGCGTGTAAACAATAAACTCACTGGGGTTGGCCGCCAGGGTGCCGCCTCCAATTGGGTTGCCGAACATGGCCACCACCATCACCAGCACAAGCACAACTTCAACTTACAACACCACCACCCGCCACACTCTGTCTAGGAGAAACGGTCGCGGCGGCTTCTCGTCCATTTCGACGCCCAATCTCAACCAGGTATACAACGCACACTCGACGCGCCTCGCCCCACCCGTCCCGCCCGTCCCGCCGCTCTCGCGCAAAGGCTCCGTGGCCGCCCTGACGCAAAACTCGCTGGCCAGCATTCCGGATGACAGTGAAGCTTACGCCTACAACTCGGTCCTGGCCAGCGACAATACCATGCCGTCGCCCCTTACCCCCGGCCGCCTCGGTGCTGCCGGCGGAGACGACGTTCAAGTCGGCGATGTCATCGATGTCCCCGGCAACATGACGGGCACCATCCGCTTCATCGGCTCCGTCACAGGTCGCAAGGGCACTTTTGTTGGTGTCGAGCTGCATCCAGACTTTGCGGGCCGCGGCAAGAACAGCGGTGATGTCGACAAGTAAGTTGACTCCTTGAAGACACACTCTCACGCATGTGACGTTATGGCTAACTGGGATACCCCTTCTCGCAGTGTTTTCTACTTTCGAACCAAGGACCCAAACACGGGCATCTTTCTTCCCGTCTCCAAAGCCGTCAAACGAGAATCACCGCCCGCCATGCCCACAAATTCGTATCCTCTGACACCGGCTAGCGGTGGCCTAAAGGTCGGAACTCAAAACTCGACAAACTTTACGCCACCAACCCCAGGAGTGCCAAAATTCAGCCAGTCTGTCGGCCCAGGCCGTGCTGCGAGCCCCATCGGCAAGAAAACTACGCGCCCGTCGCTGCCACGTCCAGAGTCGCCTGTGAGGAGGCTGCAAATGACACCGGCCCCTCGGCCCTCGATCGGAACACCTGCTCCCCCACGATACGGCAGCCCGACTCCCAGCAAGTTTGCCCAGAGTGTTCGCGGTACGGCCGGCGACCCCAGCAAGCGACTTCCCACACATCAGCGGAAAGGTAGTGTCGGACCGCGCAGTGTGTCTGTTCTCGGAGTATCGTCATCAAGCTACCAGCACCACTTGGCCGAAGAAGACACGGTTCCGGTTGCCGTTCAGAGGACGCAAACTAATGGGAGTGCCGGATCCGTCTCGAGCTTCAACCTCAAGGTCCGGCCAGCTTCACGGGCAGCCTCCAGAATTGGGAGCCATGCCAACAATGAGGAAGTGGAGAGGCTCAAGGCCGAGCTCGAGGAGCGCGACCGACAGCTTAAGGAACAGGCGGCGACACTGGTGGAGATGGAGAGCAGCTTGACAGAACTGCAAGGGCTGATTGAGAACTCAGAAGGCCAGATGCAAGCAGGGAGACGAAACAGTTTGGACGATAAGGACGCCAGCGCGCTGCGAGCAGTGCTGAGAGAAAAGAACGAAAAGATCGCCATGCTAACGGCCGAGTTTGATGCGCACCGGGCAGACTTTCGGAGCACTATTGATACCCTGGAGATGGCAAGCACTGAGACGGAACGGGTATATGAGAAGAAGATTGAGGAGCTCATGCAAGAGATCCAGGAACTCCAAGACAGGACGGCCGATGTCGATACGGTTGCCAATCAACTTAAACAGTTAGAGGAACTGGTTCAAGAGCTCGAGGAAGGTCTGGAGGATGCAAGAAGAGGAGAGGCCGAAGCCAGGGGGGAGGTGGAGTTTCTGCGGGGGGAGGTTGAGAGGACACGGTCCGAGTTGAGGAGAGAGCGGGAGAAGGCGCAGTTTGCTACGAACGGGTCGTCACCGGGCGGCGGGGCAATGTCCAAGGAGCTGGAGCAAAAAGAGGACGAGATCAGGGGCCTCAAAGCTATCATCCACTCCTTGAGTAGGGACGCGGTGCCGAGTGATAATGCTGAGCGGACGCCTACCACCCAGCGGTCGGGGTCTATTCGGTCACACCACGGCGAGTCTATTGAAGATCGTCTCAGCCGGGAGAAGCTTGAGCGGGAGGTTGCTGAGCTGAGAGCGCTGGTGGAGAGCAAGAGCAGTCGGGAGGAGACTCTTGAGCGGGAGCTTGAGACACTTCGTCGGGGTGCGAATGCGGGCGGGCCTGGTCATCGCGGCAGCGCGGCTATGACGGTTGGCAGTGGCAAAGACAGGAACTCATACCGGGATTCACGTGGGACTGTGGTGCTCGCGCCTCGCAGCCCGGACAACCACAAGAGCCACGCCGGTGGGAAGCACAGCCGCGGCAACACCCCCGACACTATGCCCGAGAGCGACTCTTATAGCACCGCAACGGGGGATAGTACCCTCTGGTGCGAGATTTGCGAGACGGCCGGTCATGATATTCTGACTTGTACGAATGTTTTCCCGGATCAACAACAGCAGCATCAGCATCAGCAGCAACTCCAGAGAGATAGCAGCAAGACACCTGATGTGGAGAGTGTTGGTGGCGCCCTGGTGGGGGTGGTGGAGGATATCAAGCCCGCACCGCTCTCTCCGATCAAGGCCAACAAGACGAGCGTTGTTGCTACGGTTACCGATATCACTATGGCGGAGCCTACGCCTGCGGTTGACAAGTCCGCCAAGATGAATCCGGTGGTCATGATGGGGTCGGAGCCGGTGCCGAGTAAGGAAGGGGGGAAGGTGGACGAGGGGAAGTGGTGCGCGCTTTGTGAGAGGGATGGGCATGATAGTGTGAGCTGCCCGTTTGAGCATGAGTTTTAGGGGACTTCTGGAGAGGTCTTTTTGAGGGCGGCGAGAGGCGGAGTTGTTGTTGGGGAGGGGTTGTTACTTTGCTTTGATAGGGGAATAAGGAAAAATGTACAGATTTTGTAATTCAGTGGGTCATACTAAGATATGGGGTTGAGGGGAAGGAGAGCAGAAGTGTTGGTTTGTTCTTTGTGTACACATCTGTTATTACTATTGCAAACGTTAGGTTTGGGGAGAGATATTGAAGGGGAGGTGTTTATTGTTATAAGGGCTTTCTCTCGGCTACAGATGAGGGATGGCCTGATGGGTTGGTAGATGGATGGTAAGAAGGGATGGTTGATAGGTTTATAAGTGTCATCATTGCTGTGGAGTTTAAGCTCTGGGAATAGAGAGGCGCTGATTTCAGAGATCTTGTTGAAGTGGTATGCGAGGCTGTGATGTGTAGCTGTGCTGGAACTGGGAATATACCATGACAAATTCAGTTCAGTCCTCAAGTTTGCAACTAAGTGAAAATTTGTGTATGAACAAGGGTTTTTATTTTATTTTTATTTTATTTTTATTTTTTTTTTATTTTTTTTTTTTATTTTTTTTTTTATCTCAGAGTAAAACTTCTATCCCGTCAATTATTTTCTACCCCTAGATAGCTTTATCTTTGTGTCTTCCTTCTCTCTTTTCCTAACAGAGAAACCTAAGCAGTAGTGGGAACCCCGGCCTCCACCTTGACAGCCCTCGCCCTCTCGTTCGCCTCATCCGCCCTGGAGATGCACTCCTCCAGCACCCTCCAGAAAACCTCCAAGTCCAACCCCCTTGGTATCCTCACCCCTTCCTCTCCCGGGGGTAACAACCGCGCGGTGATCTGGCCCGTCCTCGCCCCTGCTTTCGCATCCTCGTAACTCCCCTCCGTGGCGACACCGACCTCGTACCTCTCCCTCTGCGGCGCGATGCCCGCCCCAACGGCAGGGTCGTGTTCGTAAAAGGGGATCTTGTGCGGCCCCTCCTCGAGACCGGATAACACCGCCGCGACGGCAAGGGGGTCGTGGAGAGGTGGGCCTTCAGTGATGCCAAACACATCCGCGTACGTCTTTGCGAAAAAGAACAGCAGCTCCACGAGCATTTGTCTCAGTTCTGTTTTGCCTTTGCCTGGTGTCATGCCTGGCCGGAGACCTTCGGGCCCGTAGAGGATGAGGTCCTGGACTTGGGCGGTGGTGAGACAGAGGTGGGTCACGTCGAGGGGAATGAGGGTGGTCTTCTTGGAGAGATCTTTGTGGGTGAGAAGGAAGGAGGCGGCTTCCGGGTCGGCGAGGATGTTGAACTCGGCGAACTGGGTCCAGTTGCCTATTCTTGGGACGCCGTCGACGGTGCCGAGGGTGGCGGGGGTGAAGTTGTTGCCTAGGGCGCCGCCCATGAGAGAGAGGCCCTGGGGAGAAGAAAAACAAAATTGTTAATAATAGGGGGGATGAGAAAGAGGCGTAAAAGCGGGGAGGGGGTTGGTTGGCTGGGTACGTACGGCAATGTGCGGGATCAACTCGGGGTATTTCATGAAGAGGGCGGCGGCGTTGGTGAAGGAGCCTGTGGCTACTACCCAGGCGGTACCCGGAGGGCAGGCGATGAGGGATTGGTAGGCGGCGTCGATGGCGGGGATGGTGGTGATGGGGGGGACAAGGGGGCAAGGGAGGAGGGAGGTTCCATCTAGGCCGGTTTCACCGTGGATGTCGGTGGGCGGGTGCATGGGGGGGCGGAAGAGGGCTTTGGAGGCGCCGATGTAGACTGGGATGGTAGTTGATTGGGAGATGGAGGTTAGGATGGAGGTAGCATTGTGGGTTGTCTTCTCCAGTGAGGCGTTGCCAAAGACTGTTGAGACACCTAGGATGCGGATGGCGGGGTGATAGGCCGCGAGGAGGATGGCAAAGGTGTCCTGGGAGGTCAAGGTTAGACTTCAATTCTGTGATACATAAGATTCCACGGGGTAGACTTACATCGTGTCCTGGGTCACAGTCCAGCCAGATGGGGATACGGGTGTCGCTCATGACGAAAGTCGGGATGAGTAGTGAGATGAAACGAGTCTAGTTACCCCTCACTTGAGGTTATTAGTGAGTGAGATGGAAAAGCTGTGAATAGATTGTAAAAATTTCACAGCAAGAGACCCGCAAGTAAATATGAAGCTCTATTCAAAAGTGCATAAACACAAATGAGATGAGTAAGACCGGTTCTTATATAGGTGGTCCCAAGAAGAGGTCAGCTGAGGCAGTGTTAAGTGTTGACAGATCAGGGGTCCACCGACTCAAAAGGCGTAGAGCTTGGATGGGCTTGGTTTGATTGCCCAATTAGGAAGCTGCATCAACAATCAGGTTTCCATATCTTGGGGAACAAGGACCAGCGCTGTTGGAACTGGAAACATGAAGTGAACATACATAACTGTATGTATTTGCCGTTCTTACGTTTCAGGTAGGATCATGGCATAGGTAACAGAGGTGGTGGCTAAACACCGTAGAATCAGACGGGGTAAGTTTCTCAACGTCAAGCTGAGAACTTAGAGGAAGCCCCTTGACTGTATGAATTTTTGACCATAAAACCATTCAAATTTTCTGCCAGTCCACTCCTGTCCAACCCAAGATATGATGTACAGATTCAAAGCCAACACCTAAAACGCCAGGCAAAGCCACCATAATCTCGATTTCTTTTTTGGATTTTTTTTTTATAAAAAAAAAAAAAAAAAAGTCCGTCATATGTCTCATCCATCCCATCACCCCCCTTTAAGCAGCATCCTCAGGCAGCACCTCCAACACCGCCTCCACCATCGCAATCAGCTCATCAATATCCGGCCTCTCGTTCGGCTCAACTCTCAGGCACCTCCTCACAACCTCCCTTATCGGCTCACTGATCCCCTCCTCATCCGCCTGTGCTGCCTGTGCCGCCCCCCCACCAGAAGAAACCGGTCCCTTCCCCTTATTCTTCTTCGCCCCCGGTCCCTCGTCCGGAAACCTCCAGTCTCCAGAAAGTACGCAGATGCTTAGCGACCCTCCCGTCTCGTCAGATCTCATCTCAAAGGGTGATTTCCCTACTAAGCAGGCGTATAGAGTGCAGCCCATAGACCAGATATCAACCTTTGTGTCGATTACTGTTCCCGTTTTGACGTCAAACAGCTCCGGGGCGCGATAGGGCATGGTGGAGTGCTCGGCGGCGGTATCTTGGGTTGCAATGGCCAAAGAACGAGAGGTGATGGGGAGGGGGGATTCTGCTACCGAGCCGAGATCCATCAATATCGGCTCATCACCCGAATCTGAGATCATGATATTTCCTGTTTTCTGTCAGTTTTCTACCGTATGTCGATCATGCATCAGGGGCAATACAAACCAGGCTTGATATCCCTATGAGCATAGCTCCTCCTCTTCCCCCCCGTTTCCCTCGCCTGCGTAACCCTCTCATCCTCTGTCAGCAAGCTCCTCCCCTGTTCCTGCTCGTCGTCTGCGTCTGCGCCCCTGTTGACTGTGTTTTTCCCTCCCCTCTTCCCACCTCCCGGTACCACCATTTCCTCCCCCCCCTGGGCCCCACCACCGCCACCATTGTAAGCATGCATCCCCCTCAGCGCCTTACACACCCCCAGAAACAGCGCCATGAGCTTCTTCTCTGGAAATTTACTGTGATTCACCAAGTTGGCATTGATCATATCCTGGAGATTACCCCTCTTGTAATACGGCAACAGCACATACACCGTCTTCGATTCCTCTCCCCCGCCCCGTTCCGTCGCGATGCTATAATCGACAGAGTGGATTATCCCGGGGGTGGAACCGAAAATCTTGTAGGCTTCCACCTCCTTCATCGCTTGGGCGACGGACTCGGCACCAAAAGGGCAGCGGATCTTTTTCAGGGCGTAAAGCTCGTGAGGAGCGGAGAGGGACTGGACTAGGTAGACGTAGGAGAAGCCGCCTTCTCCCAAGAGGCGGAGGATCTTGAAGGAGCGGGAGTTGATTTTGAGGGTTGGGGAGCCGGGCAGGCAAGGGAGGCAGGAGCCGAGGGAGGAGAGGAGGTCGAGGAGTATTTGGGACATTTTTTCCTTTTTTGAAAAAGAATTGTCTGGGTTTGGGGCTGGTGTGTTGTGATCCTATGTGGCGGTATTGCGCGCGCGCACTCAAGCAGTGATGTGCTGCTGTTCGTCTGTTTGTTCGTTCTGGTATTCGTTATTGCTTCTCGTCCTTGTTGCCGGCGCAATCGCAGGGGCAGTACGTCGTTATGGACCCGATCCAACCGAGGGGCAGCTTCGTTTCTTTACTACTCGAGGTGATGAATTGAGGATCCTGTCCTCGGGAGACGTAAGACAGTTGTTCGCGCAAAATGTCAGCTTGAAATATCGCAGCAGCAGGATCAGGTTATCAGACAACAAGAAATGATAAAAGCTGGCCATTGTGTCCTGCCACTCTGCCGCTGCTGCGCAATGCTGTAAGCCGCTCGCTAATTCGCCCAGCCGCGAATATACAAGGGGTTCAGGGATCGGGGTGGAGGCTCCACCAAACGCTTTCCGCAGCGGCCATACCTTGTACATATGCGGCCCTCCGCCACAGCTTGCCTTGCCAAGCATCACAGTCCTAAAGCAATGATGTTTGAGACCCAACACAAACTTTCAAATGAAAGCTGTGTAAGGCAGGGTGCCAATATATAATTTAAAGAATTAGGGGGAATACTGCGAAAAGAAAAAGAAAAGAGTCGTAAAAGAAAAAAAGTCAAAAAAGCTCACCGAGTCGCCCCTCAACCAGTCGACCAAGGGTCGACAGGAGGAAGTCGGCTACGAGAATCCATTCAGAAGAATGGAGGATGTTTTGCTTCGGACTCAAACGGGGGCCTTCTTGTTTGGCAAGAGGCCAGTCTTCCACAAGACAGAATTCGGCCCCGCGACTCCCAATACCGCTAAGCCAATTGACGAGCGTAGACTGGGAGTCTCGTTCGGGGGAAGAAAGATGGTGGACCTGATATATATACCATGGAAGGAAGGTGCGTTTGGGGTGAAGTGGTGGCCCGGGAAGGAACGACTCGAAGGTGTGACAGGAGCAAGCTTGGGCAGGAGCAAGCTTGGGCATGAGCAAGCTTGGGCAGGAGCAACCAGCGTCTCATAATTGGCCTTAGGCAAGATCTTCATTTGAATGGCCCCGAAGTGCTATTCATCCATCGTAGATGAGGAGTTTGGAAGCCGTGTGGTCCTGACGATGGATGGGCAAAACTGGCAGAGTAATGAAGACAGGACATGGGACATCCTCCGCTCTACTTCAGACATTAGGTACTCTATGTAGCTTATGAGCCAGCCTTTCGCCTCTCAATCACCTTCATGACATCCTCAAAATTATTCTTATCCCCCTTTCTCTTCTTGCCGCCTCTCTTCCTCTTCTCTTTCTTATCACCACCTCCTCCCTCATACTCATCATCATCACCGGCATCATCACCCCATGCAGACAGCTTCACCTTCTTCTCCTCGAAATCAGCATCATCCTCCATCCTGCTCGACCCAAAGCCCATATCCATATCCTCATCATCGCGCAGGGATTCCTGCAGCTTCTTCTTGAGCCTCTCCTCGCGCTCCTTCGCCTTGATCTCTTCCTCTGACTTCTCCAGCGCCCCTATTGCCTTCGCTTTCTTGAGAGCCGCCTGAAGCAAGGGATCGTCCAGGGACGGTGCCTTGTACGTTTCCTCGGCTGAAAGATCCACCTTGCCTCCTCTAAAGTTTTTGAAGTAATCACGCTCTTCTGGAGGCCCGGTACTGAGTTTTGGTGGTGGCGGCATAGCTGCTGAATCTGACTTGGCCTTCTTGTCCTGTCTCGCCTCCCCTTCTTCTTCTTCTTCTTCTTCAGATGAGGAGTCTGAACCCTCGAGTGCAGCTAACGGGTCGTAATCTGACCCAACATCGTCAAAGATGCTGATCTCCTTGCTCTCCTCCTCTTCTCTTGCCGCCCGCTCGGTTTCCTCTTGCTGCTTCTTGTAGAACTCTGGCACCTCCATACCAAGCACACCGCGAGAAGCCAGCGCGGCAGCTTCCCGGTCTTGTTCCTCCTCTAGCAATTTATGGTCGACTTTGCGGATCTTTCGTACTTCGTGACCGTCTTCGTCGACGGTAATTTGAATTTCGCGACCCATGCTGTCCTTCTCGATTCTCGTCCCCGGCACCTTTTTCGCACCGATCTTCTTGAATTTCGATCCCAGACTTGACTCCTCCTTCGCCTTGGCCGCTTCCCTTGCTGCTTTCAGCTCAGCTAATAGCTGATTCCTCGACCTCTTCTGTCCTGGATTCAGCGTCGTTGTTGCGAATTGGCCCTTCTTCTGCACCTTTTCCCTGGTGACAGCCTTGACTTCGGTTTCGGCCAACTTCTCGAATACATCATCGAGATCCTCCTGTTGCTTTTCCTTCTCTTCCTCGGGTTCCGCATCCTTGCCCTCGGGCGACTTCTCTACTGGTTTTCCATCCCAAACATCTTCTCCCTGTTTTATCCTCCGCAGCAAGGCAAAATCGAGGCCCTTGACAAGATGTGTGCTGGATAAGTCGCCGCCAGCAATCTGGCTTCGTGTTCGGTCATAAGTCTCCTTGTCGATTTCTTCCTTCTTGTATGCTTCCTCCAGGGCTTTCAGCCTTTCCGCTCGCTCGTCTTCCTCCTCTTGCTCCCTCTGCTTGGCGCGGTCGACGTAGCCCTCTGCGAACCTGGAGCCTTTCGGGGCGGAGGTCCGGAATTTCTTTTGGGTCTTTTCGAACTGCTTGTTTTGTTCTGCGAGTTGCTTTGCAAAATCGACCCGGCTGTTGCCGCCTTTTCCGCCTAGAGAGCGGGGAGTCATGGGGATGCTCGATTTGAGTCTGGAGCCGAGCGCAGCGGCTGGGCGAGAGGCTGAGGACAAGGGAGAGGCGCCATTGTTGTCGGTTTTGGATGACTTGGATGAATTGGCGAGGAGGAGTTTTCGGAATTCCTGGTTGTTCATGGTGAGGAAGGCGTGTGCTCGCGAAAGAGCTGATGTGTGGTTGGTGTTGTCCAACTCGGAGCTTGTCGCAATTGCAAAGCGCAAGGACCTTGAAGGCTAAGCAAGTGCTAAAAACTGGGGCGGCAGTTTTAAGCGTCATGGGTACAGTGGGGGGGTGAATTGCAGGTGTTCCTGTCACGGGACCGCGCGTCGCAAGCTAGGGTGGGCATCGACGCCGGAAACGCGCCTTTTTGATCAGTCAAAGAGGTCCTTTGCCACTTCAAGGGGTGACAAATTCAGCGAATATCGGTTGATTTTTTGGGAGATGACGGCTTTTATTTCATACTCGTTTCTTCTTGGTCGACAACGCCAACAGTATTTGAATTTATCACCGAGATGAAACCGTCGCCAACACCCCTTTTTAGCGGCCGTTGAATGATATCATAGCCATCTTCTCAACGCGCGTCTACATAGGTACCTATCTTTGGATAGCCGAAATGGGGAGTCGTTTGGAAAAGAACTCGGCCGCCGTGCAGAAGCGCATCGCGAGCCATGAGTTTGCCGACGAAGCTGGCGAGGAATATGAAGCCAGCGCTTTTGGAGGATTCGGCGATTATTTCCGGAGAAAGAAACTCAAGCTGCAAAACCTTGATGTCGAGTATCGCGCAGAAAAGGGGGACAGGCCGCAGATTTTCAAGGGAATTGTGGCCCATGTGACGGGCTACACTCAACCTCCGCTTCATGTGTGAGTTATCGCAGTGTTATCATGACTAGATCACATAGCTGATGGTTATGCAGCCTCCACAAAGAACTTGTCCAACATGGCGCTGGCTTCCTTCAGTACCTGGATGGCAAGACCATGGCGACACACATCATTGCCTCGGCCATGCCACCGAAAAAGTCGCTCGAATTCAGCAAATACCGTGTCGTCAAGCCGGCCTGGGTGGTTGATTCGATCCAAGCTGGCAAGCTACTGCCGTGGACCGACTACCGCGTGGTCGAGGAAGGCCCGCGGCAAAAGACCATCAGGTTTGACGGAGGCAAAATGATGAGCCAGCAGTCGCAGCAGAAACCTCCCAGGGGATATCGCGAGCAAACCGAAAACAGCTTCTACAACAGCCAGTTCCAAAAATCCTCCCAGCTGGCCTCGCAACGATCCAGCAGTCCATTCCAACCTAGGCCCGCCTTCAAAACTCCCAATCCCAAGCACGAGGAAATAGACGAAGCAGACGATGCTATGGACCTGGACACCCCATCAAAATCCCAGCCCATGAAAAATGATAGCCCGGGGATTGTCCAAAACCCCTCCTCTCCCGAGTCCATGCCACCACCACCACCACCACCACCACCACCACCCCCTAAACCCCCAAACCCAGGCAAACCCATGACCTCGGAAGAGCATAACGCCCTCCTCCTCTCCGACCCCAAAATCCGCGAGTCCTCCACCGCCAACCCCGACTTCCTCAACAAATACTACGCCACCAGCCGCCTTCACCACCTCTCCGCCTGGAGAGCCGATCTCAAGTCCCGTCTCCAGAAAATGGCTGCCGAAAAGGGGGTGAATCCTGCCGGTAAACTCACCAAGCGCAAAACTGGCACTCGACGCTACATCCTCCACGTGGATTTCGACAGCTTCTTCTGCGCCGTCTCCCTCAAAAAAGCCCCCGAATACGTTGACAAGCCCACCGTCGTGGCCCACGGCAGTGGGACTGGCTCCGAAATCGCCTCTTGCAACTACCCGGCGAGGAAGTTTGGCGTTCACAACGGGATGTGGATGAAGCGCGCGCTGGAGCTTTGCCCTGAGTTGAAGGTGCTGCCGTATGACTTCCCGGGGTACGAGCAGGCGAGTGAGCTTTTTTATGGGGCGATATTGGAGTTGGGGGGTCTGGTGCAGAGTGTAAGTATTGATGAGGCGCTGGTTGATGTGACGGATGTTGTGTTGGCAGCGACTGGGTCGAGTGGATTGGGTGTGGGTGAGGGGGGTGTATGGAGAGAGCAGGAAAAGGCCGACGAGATTGCCAGTGGTTTGAGGGAGGAAGTCAAGAGGAAGACGGGGTGTAATGTCTCGGTGGGGATCGGGGGGAATATACTTCTGGCAAAGATCGCGTTGCGGAAAGCGAAGCCGGCGGGGCAGTATCAGGTGAGGCCGGAAGAGGTGCTGGATATGATTGGGGAGTTGAAGGTGGAGAGTTTACCGGGGGTGGCGGGGAGTATTGGGGGGAGGTTGGAGGAAATGGGGATCAAGTATGTGAAGGACATGCGGCAGGCGACGAAGGAGAGGCTGATCACTGTGCTGGGGCCGAAGACGGGGGAGAAGCTGTGGGAGTATGCGAGGGGTATTGACCGGACGGAGGTGGGAGAGCAACCTATACGGAAGTCGGTTTCTGCGGATGTGAGCTGGGGGATCCGGTTTATCAGCCAGGAGGAGGCGGAGGAGTTTGTGAGGAATATTTGCCGGGAGCTGGAACAACGACTTCTTGCGGAGGGGGCAAAGGGGAAGACCTTGACCATGAAGATTATGCGGCGATCCTTGGATGCGCCTCTTGATCCGGCGAAGCATCTTGGTCATGGCAAGTGTGACACCTTCAGCAAGAGTGCCAACTTTGGGGTTGCCACGCATGATGCCGAGGTGATTGGAAGGGAAGCAGTCGCTATCTTGCGGTCTTACAAGTTTAGCCCTGGAGATCTGAGAGGAATAGGGGTTCAAATGACCAAACTTGAACACATAAAACCGTCAGCAGCATCAGAGGGCAGTCAGAAAAAACTCAATTTCGGCAATGTTGCTGCTCAGCCGGCATCAAGGAAGAAAAGGGAGCAAATCGACGACGATCACGCTCCATTACAGCTCAAACATTTTTCACCGGGGCACGAGGTGGAGCATGATCCCATCACCGAGGGCCCATTGACACCAAAAAAGCCAAAAGTTCACCCAGCATTAGCCCTCGCAAGAGCCAATGCTGCGGATGAAAAAGCCAATGCTCCCCTCAATGTCCGGGGCACACAGTTTATCCTGCCCTCCCAAGTCGACCCTTCCGTCCTGGCCGAGCTTCCGCAGGATATACGAAGCAAACTGATAGCCCAAGCTAAACGCCCCCCATCGGCCGCCTCCTCCCGTGATGTTTCCCCAGATCAATCTCGCTCCGAAAGTCCAGCCTTGCCAGAAGACATCCCTCCTGACGTCGACCCAGAAGTCTTCAACGCCCTCCCAGAAGACATGAAAGCTGAAATCTGGGCGCAATACGGTGGCCCCCCTCGCAGAGGTAGGCCAGCATCACGGCAAGCCGTCCTTCTGCAATCATCCCCCAAGCACCGCATCATCAGCCGCCCAAAAGAGCGACAGTCCCCTTCCAGGCGCGGAATCAAGAACCTGTTTGGCCGCGCCACCAAAGAGAAACAGTCCGACGCTGGAGCCAGACTTTTACCAGCCAACTTTGCCGCTGTTGTTGGTGCTGCTGACACCGTCGAAGACCTCGACCCAGAAGTCCTCGCTGCTCTCCCCGAAGACGTCCGGAAAGAAGTAGTCGACGACCACAGGCGTCACAAATTAGCTCAGAAATCTGATCTCTCTGCCCCACGGCGACATCAACCACAACATCAAGAAAATCTGCCACCGCAACAAGGTCAACAGAAACTACAATTCCCTTTGAAACCCCCAAAGCTATCTTTTACTCAATCTACTAGTGGTAAAGTGACCGATTTAGACGAGATCAAGTCCATGATTCGGGCGTGGCATGCCATGTCCAAAGACGACGGGCCGCACGAGACGGACGTGGCGGTGTTTGGGAAATATGTCAAGAGGTTGGTGACGGATGAGAGGGATATGGATAAGGCGAGGTTGCTGGTGAAGTGGTTGGATTGGCTGGTGGAGGAGGAGACGGTGACGAAGAAGGGGAGGGAGGGGTGGAGGGAGGCGATGGAGGGGATAAAGGGGGCGGTGCAGGAGGGGATGAGGATACGGGGGTTGGGGGACATGGAGTTTGGGTAGTTACCAAGGACACCCAAATTATGGAAATTGTATTTTGAACAGCGGTAGAAACGCGGCTGCATAAACGCCTTTGCTTGGTGTAGATTCAAACAGACACATGTGATTATTCTTCTTTGGGGCAAATCCTGCATTTATATAAAAGCTCAAATAAAATTTGGCGGGTGAATATCAATGCTCCGACACAGATTTTTTTTTTGGATATCTAACGTCTCCTCCCACCACCACCACCACCAC
The DNA here is from genome assembly GCA_033296915.1 of Triangularia setosa. Classification (NCBI taxonomy): domain Eukaryota; kingdom Fungi; phylum Ascomycota; class Sordariomycetes; order Sordariales; family Podosporaceae; genus Triangularia; species Triangularia setosa. The sequence goes on along the minus strand of MU866201.1, from coordinate 31,937 downwards.
CACCACCATGCCCCGAATCCCCACGGTCAGTAAGCGAGACAACCTCGCCAATCCCAGCAGCCTCCTGCTCGTCCTCGAGCGCCGTGATCTCCTCTCTGCAATCCCACCACTTCTCCTCGCTGAGCTCAAAGGCCTTGGACTTGATCTCCTTGATCGACAGCGTCTCGGGCTGAATGTTCTTCCACCGGAGGTTCGTCATGAGGATCTCCTGCCACTCGTTGGACGTCCGCCGGAAGAACTCACGGCGGGACTCAAAGGGGCGCGGGTGCGGCAGCCCATCGTCCACAGTCTCCGTTGCGGTCTCGGCTTCCCAATCCTCTTCCCCAGAAGCAACGGCAGCGACAGCGGTAGTTTCCGTGTCGGCGACGGAGGCTGCTTCATCAACGACAATGACGTCCTGCTTTGATTTTTTGCCGCGCTTGCTGGGGGTGAATAACTTGCTATTGCTAATCTTTTCCACCACCCCTCCCATCTCCTCATCACTGTCGTCTTCTTCTTCTTCTTCGTCTCCATACTCATCCTCATCATCTTCGTCGGATTCATCGTCTTCATCATCCTCGGATTCCTGTGTCATCACGTCGGTCTTAGTCACGGTCCTGAGTTTGGGCTTTTTGCATCGGTCGGAGGAAAGGGAGGAACCTACAATCCAGTCCTCAACAGGCCTGTTGAAAATCTCCCTGCAGCCATCCATTTTGCCCAGGTCGATGGCGTACAAGTCATCAAAAATAAAATCCCGGTCGCCCTTCTCGTACGTCCCGCCGTAGATGTAAAGAACATCGTCTTGGACGGCGAGCTGGGCGTTGAAGCGCATGTGAGGGAGCTCCGCACTGACTGGGAATTCCTTTCTTGTTTTTTCCACCACCTCTTCTTCCTTTCCCCCTCCTCCGGGTAGTAGGTCAATGTCCATTTCGTCACCACCGCCGCCGCCGCCGCCCTGGCTGCCGGCAGTGAGTTTGGCCAACGACCTCAAGAGTTCCTCCTCGTTGGCTTGTCTATTCCCCTTGCGGCCACCGCCACCTCTCTGCTCCTGTTTCTTACCCACCCCAGCAGTACGTGGTTTTCTCAGCCCCAATGGGAAAAACCGGTTGCGTTCCACGTTCCAGGCAAACAGCTGGTTGAAGAACTCGGACTCGACATCTTCCTCGGTCTCGTCCATGTCGTGGACGCCGCCAAAGAGGATCCCGCGCCCTTTGTGGAAAGCCATCGTCGCCCCCGTCCGGGTCGGGTTGGGGGCGTTGGCGGGTTTCTTTCTGCGTTCCCATCTCACCACTGGGAGCGCACCTTGGGGTGCTTCCGAGCTGGGGGGAGTGATGCGAAGAAAAAAGCAGTCGGTGTGGACCATTGCTTTTGTTGCAGACTTGCCTTTTCCAGCAGAGCCGCCTTGAGAAGATTTCTTTCCAGACTGCTGCTGCGATTTACCCGCTGCGGAGGCTGCCTTGACGCGGGAGAAGCCGCCGTATAAAACGGCTCCCTGGTCGTTGGGGAGGAGGGTGAAGCTGCTGCGCGGCTCGGGTTTGAGCTGGGCTGGGGGGAGGGCAGGGGAGTGCCAGACAAAGTTGTTTGTGTCGTAGATCCAGAGATCGCCCAAGTATTTGGTTTGGTTGGCCGTATCTTGGAAGCCGCCGAACAAGATGATGTATTGTTTGTAGTAGGTCATCCTGTGGCCTGACCTGGCAGGGGGTGTCTTCCCCTTCGGCTCCAGACGGGTCCATTCTTTGGACGAACAGTCCAGCTTCCAAAAGTCGTTGTAGTGGTAAAAGGTTCCCTGCTTGGGGGACGAGAATTCACCGCCGAATAGGTAGACAGACTTGGAGTCGTTACCGCCCCTGGTCCAGGCGTGGCCTGACCTGGGCAAGGGGGCGTTGGGGGAGGTGACGGAGCGCCATTCGTCCTTGTCAATATAGTACACCAGCAAGTCATTGAAGAAGGTCGCAAGGGAGCCGTTGAAGTACTCGCCACCGAAGAGGAGGAGCTGGTTGGTGTTGGCGGGGTTGGCGGTAAATGTAGCATACGAGCGGGCGCGAGGTGGGGAGTCCAAGACGGTCTCGGTGATCTTTAAGAACTGCTCTTGCTGTTTGCGGTATTCCTCTAGGACGGCGTCGAGGTCGACGTCCTCGATGTCATCGGGGTCTGCATTTTTGGCGGCCTTGGCTTTGGACTTTTTGTCGGCCTTTTTCTCTTGCTTCTGCTTCTTCTCTGCGAGCTTGGCCTTTTTGGAGTCGGATTTGCCCTTTTTGTCTTTGGCCATGGTGAAAAACACGAGCTGAAAAGAAAGCTGGCCGTGGCAAGAGAGTATGGTTTTGGTGAGACTAAGGCTCGGGGACTCGGAGTGAGGTTGGGTCGCAAAGGTGGAAGAACTTTGTGAAGTGCGGAGAAAGTATGCGATGTCGTTGAGAAGCTGTCTCCACCTTTCAGAACCTGTAGCAGGTGAATGAAGAAATCAGGCTTTCAGTAAACGACACTCTGGTAGTGACAATGATCAAGAAAAGGTTGGGTCTCTTTAGGGAAGAAAACCATGACTCTTATACTATTTACCGGGCTCAAAACTAACTTTTATACAGTTTCGATATTGTAGCTTTTAGTTCAGGTCTGAGTTAAAGTATGAGAGATGGCAGTTTTTGCTGTAAGTTTCACTCACCCCTCATGAAAAATCAAGCATTTACATGCTACACTCCCCACATGGCATCAATCCAAAGCCTGTCAAAGTAAGACACCATACTTGTAACCTGCAAAGCATGTGTATATCGCTCTTGAATCTCCCAACTGTCGTGATGATTGTGAGTGAAAACCCAAAGAGGAAAACGCCGGTGGGCCACCCCCAACTAAATCAAGCCTAGCGCCCTATCTAACCCCCGAGCTGTCAAATCGTCAGCCCTATCGCTATCCCTCACTCTTTTAGCGCCAATCCTTTCAAGCACCCAGGCTTCAGCTGGCCCAATTTCGCAGAGAATCTGACAATTGAATAAGATTAAAATAAAAACCTAGGTGGGCCCCCCTTCAGCTCACTCTCACTCTCTCACGCGTCTTTCATTCTCATTTGTTTGGTGGTTTTTTTTTTGGGCATCATCCCTTCCTCAAGCCACGCTCTTTTTTATTTTTATTTTTACAGCCCGTTGAAAAACCATAATAATGAAATTCCTAATTCTCCTCCTCTTATCTGTCCTTGGACTGGTCGCCGCGCAGCAGAGTGACAACAACAACAACAACACCGACAAAAAAGCAGTCGCCATCCACCCTGGCGGCCAAGGCTACACCTACCACGGCTGCTTCACCGAAACGACCAACATCGCCAACACCACCGGCAGAAGAGCTCTGGACGGCGGCATCAACGATGTGAGACCCGACACCATGACGGTGGAAAAGTGCTGGGAGTTCTGTGGGAGGGGCGGTAGCTCGTACAAGTTTGCCGGGTTGGAGTATTCGAGGTTTGTAATAGTCACTACTTTATAGGGGGAAAATGACAGGGAACTAATTGTGGGATAGGGAATGCTGGTGCTCTCAGTCCCTGTCGGGGTTGTCTTCCAAGGTTGCCGATAGCGAGTGTGACTTGCCTTGCGACGGCAACAGCACTCAGGCTTGCGGTGGGAGTCTCAAGTTGACTGTGTATATTGCCGGCGCGGCTGCCCATCTTGCTGGGAGGTCTTCATTACTGGCTTCGTTGGCGGTGGTGGTGATCATGGTGTTTGGGTCTGTGTTTTAAGGTAAACAAATGAGTGCTCGGAAAGGAAGCTGTGAATCATTGTACCGTATATCTTTGCGTACACCAAGCGATGGTGTTCTTCAAGCGTTTTTATATTCCACAAATTCCTCTACTTCAAAATATCAGGCGAGTCCAAGCCCCATCCACGCCTTCCAAATTCAAACAAAACCAGGGTATCATTTTATCATGCCATAAACCAAAAACCTCGCCTCCTGTTCCCCCTAATCTCACCCCCATTATCATCTTCACAACCCATACCGAGTAACACACTCCTCCCTATGCCCCTCCAAGCAATCCAACCCGCACACCCTCACCCCGCACTTCATGCATTTCACCCTCCCCCAATATCCGCACATCTCGCAAAACACCCTCGTCGGGTACTTCTCCTCCCCGAAACTCGCCCTCGCCTCCATGTAACTCAGCGGCGGCGCCGTCATCAACGCCCTCAACTCCTCATCTGTCGGAAAGGAGGGAACAACCGATACCAACAGCGGATCATTATCCCCTGGGTGCGGAGCCGGCGGCGGCTTCTTATACGCAGGCAATATGCTCCCATCCGGGGGATAATACGACGGGGCCGCTCTCTCTTCTTCTTTTTCTTCCTCTTTATCTCCCGGAGGAGGTATATCAACCATCTCGACATCTTCTTCCTGTAGCGGTTCCGGTGGTGGCACTGGCTCCGGCTTCGAAGCCGCCATTTTTGCGCGCTTGCGTTCCTCCTCCTTTTCCTTTGCAGCTGCTCTCTTCGCTGCCGCAGCAGATCTTTTGCTCCCCCCTGCCTTCTCCGCTGGTGGAGTCGGAGCAGCAGGCGAGGCGCTCTTCGCCGGGGTTGCAGCAGATACCGGAGTCAATGGTTTGTTAAGAAACAACAGCGGGTTGTTCACCACCGCGGCGGGGTTCGATTCCGCCAGCGCAAGCAGAGCTTGGTAGTCGTCTAGGTGGTTGGCAAAGGTCTTTTGGGACTGGAGGATTTTTCGGACGTTGGGGGTATGTTTATTCTGGGCTTTACACCAGCGTTAGCAGGCAAAAGACGGGGATGGGGGGGGGAAAGGAGGGGGAAGGCATACGTCGACTCCCTCCCGTCTTGTGTGGGATAGGGATGCTGACATCACGATGGTTGTCTTTATTCAGCGCCTCCAGATCCTTGCGTAGTTTGTTCTCTTGTCGGACGGTGAGGTCTGACAGACTCAACCCCGGCTGGTTCCTCGCCGCTCGTTTGCGATTCTTTGGTTGAAGTGCAACAGGGAGAGCTGGGCCGGTGTCAGGGACGTAGGCCCATCCGGGCGTTGCTTTTGTCGCTGTGCCTGCTACCTCGATCACGCCAAAGTTGTTCATCTTGACTTTCTGTCGGGCGCGTGTTGCTGGTGGGGTTGGTGTGAAGTTGGAAAGAGAAAAAAGGTGGGATGGATCTGACGCGCGCCGCTCGCGACTTTGGAACGAAAGGGCCGAGCCGGGGTGCAAAGAAAATCAATTGCGGAGCCCGTCCGGGGAACCTTGCGGGCTACACACCACCTAACCCACTGATGACGACAACGTTGAAAGGTAAACGGACAACGTCTCATGTCTCGGGGGGGGAAAAACATCAGACACTCATTGTGTCACTCCTGCGGGAAGACCTGAATACCGTTGTCAGGGTCTGCCTTACATTATGCAATTGTCAGAACTGTGTGAAGCCAATTTGTGTCACTTGTGCATAGGCACATATCGCCTCGTCAGGCAAACGCTCTTCAAAAGCTCAAAACTTTATATTGCGCCACGCCTCCCAATCAAATAGGTTCTTCTGTGTTTTCTTTTATGATGTGTTGTTGTTTGCTCGTCGTGCTGAAAACAGACTGCCTCGCCCTCCCCATTAGACCTCCCCCTTCATACCCGTCCCCTTCCAAAATTCCATGCATGTATCCCTCCCATTTTCCCTTTCCCGACGCCCATAACTTTTCCCATCCATTTCACCTCTTCTTCTTCTCCAACAACTCCATCTTTTGCTCCATCGTGGTGATATACTCGCTCAACCGCTCAACCGAGTGCTGCAGAGCCTGTAAAAATTTCCCACAAAACCGTCAGTCAAATCTCTTCGTGTGTACCCATTATTTCCGCCTCTTTTCGGTCTCTCTCCTCTATCCCCATCTAAAGCAAGTCTAGGAATCTAGTCTTTCTTTTTATCTTCCCCCAGAACCCCCCCGTGTAAGGTTGTAATAGTATCAACGTGAAGAAGTGCTGTCGGAACCCCCTCCACAGCAAGCAAATGAATAATAAAGTGCAAAGATCAAGCAAAAGAAGGCAAAAAGACGCAAGTTCAAATGCAAACACGCACGTAAATATCCTCAGTCAGCAGCTCGTTCGAGGCCTTGTACTCTTGCACGGCGTAGTAGTACACGCCCGCGCCGGCGAGAGTGCTGCCGAAGAAGAAGCCGAACAGACTGTATCCCAAATACACACATTAGCACTTGTCCTATCTTAACCATATAGGAATGTGTAGACAAGACCTACCCTCCTCTCAAAGCACCGACAGGCTTGCGCGCAGGCAGGGGAACAGCACCCGCGACAGCAGCATTGCTTCTCGCGGCCGATGTAGCGAAGGTACGGACACCAGGCAGCACAGCGCGGGACAGGATTCTGGAAGCCATTGTTGCTGCTCGTATGTCGAGTGTCGTTCGTCTTCGTTCGAGCGGGATTCAGCTGTGACTGTTAGAGGGGGGTTTTTGCAGAGTAGCAAAAAGGAAGAGAAAAGAGGAAGCGAGAAAAAAAGTCCAGGTTAAGCAAGCAATAAAAACTCAGGCGCAGGAACGTGGCGGCGGCGGGATACTCGGGTCAGGCTGAGGTGTCAGTGAGACTTGGGATGGGAATCTGGGCCTAGCGGCCGGGGTGTGGCATGCGGGAGGGCCTGCAAGGTCGGCCAATCATGGCTCCACTTTCTGGAGATTACCTGAGCGGTGAGGGGCGGCACAATTTATTTCCAAAGTTTCTTCAAAAATGGCTGAACGTGGCCTGATGAAGCAAAAGTTCATGAGAAAGGGCGGGAGGGGGTGGCAAAATCAGTCAAAGATGCAGTAAAAAAAATATGTATTCATCATAACCTCAATTTCATTAACCAGATGCACAAAGGTATAGGTATTTTGGTTGCTCCCGTTTCATTCCACCCATTGTCCCTGATAACCCCGTAAGAAATGCTTAAAATACAAGAGTTCTCTCCTCTAGAGCTCGTCGTGGCCGTCCTCCTTGGCAGCCTCCTTGGTCTCGGCCGCAGGCTCGGCAGAGGTGGCCTCCTCGCTGGCCGCAGGCGCAGCTGATGGCTCCTCAGCCTCCTCCGAGACGGAAGCCTTGTACTTGCCGTTCTCGGCAACGAACTTGATGAGATCGTCAATAGTGCGGGAGCCGGAGTAGGTGACGGGCTCGTTCTTGGCGCCGGCAGGGTAGAGCTTAATGGTAGGGAAACCCTGGATCTCATCGGGAACATCGTTGGCAGTAGCGTCAACCTTGGCGATAACAACCTTGTCCTTGAACTCGCTCTTGGCGTAGAGGCCGGCGAGCTCATCGTACTTGGGAGCAAGAGACTTGCAGTGACCGCACCACGGGGCGTAGAACTCAATCAGAACATCCTTGGTGTCATCAAGGACAATGTCGTTGTAGCTCTTGGCGACAACAACGGTAACGGGGCCCTCCTGCTTCTCGGGGATGGGCTCAGACTTGATGCTAGGCTCAACCTTACCGGCGACAAAGTCATCGACGAAAGTCTTGATAGCCTCAACAGTGATCTCCTTCTCCTGGTCAAAGGGGAACTTCTGGTTCTTAGCAGTCTCCTGGATGGCGAAGGCGGGGAACTTGTCGGTCTTGAGGTTGAGGTTGCCAGCGTGGGCACCATAAGCCTTGGCGTCGATGGTACCGAAGTTGATAACACCGCGCTGGGCCTCGGCGATGGGCTTGAGCTTCTCGCTGATCTCCTTGCGCTCCTCGGCAGTCTCGGCGAAGATGTAGGCAAGGGGAATGCCGGCCGACATGTAGTCGGAGTAGGTCTCGGGGCCAATCTCGCCAATAAGGGGAGTGGCGGCCGTCTTGGCGAACTTCTGGATGGCCTCAGCCTCGAACTTCTCAGTGAAGACGGACTTGCCCTCATCGAAGTCCTTGTAGACAACAACAGAGGGGACCTTCACACCCTCCGCCTCGGCAAGAGCGGCATCAGTGCTGACACCGAAGGGGTAGTCGTCCCGGAGCTTCTCAGCAACCGAGGAGAAAGCCTCGCTGGAGGCCTTGTCGGAGGCATCAACGTAGGCAACAACAACGACCTTGTCGGCCTTTTTGAACTCCTCCAGCGTGTCCTTGGTGACGTCAGACACGGCGGGGAGGGACTGCTTGATCATGTAGGAGGTGATGGCACCAGCCTTGCGCTGGCCCTTGTAGGGACCAACATTGTCGAGGCCACGGAAGACCTTGAGGGTGGGGTACCCCTCAACACCATGCTGTTGGCAGAGCTCGGTCTCTTCTGTGCAGTCGATCTTGGCCAGCTTGATGTTCTTCTCCTTCAGTGTTGTAGCGGCCTCCTCGTATTCTGGGGCGAGGGCCTTGCAGTGACCGCACCATGGGGCAAAGACTATAAGACGGGGTTTGTCAGCCTTGGTTGCACAAGGTGTATAGAGAAAAAAAGATTTGAGACTCACACTCAGCAAGGACAAGGTCATTGGCCTTGACGAAGTCATCGAAGGTGTCCTTCTTGAGCTGGACAACGTCGGAAGCAGTGGCGATGGCCGCAGCGGCGAGGAGGCCGAGGGCGATTCTGTGAACCTTCTGCATTTTGAAGTGTATGATGTCCTGTAGTGTTCTGGTAGGACGGGTTAGTAGACTGCCAATTGAGCCGGTAGAGACGGAGACACAGAGAAGGAGGAGAGTGGCGGTGGCGGTGACGGTTGAAGATAGCTGGAGGGAAATGCTCTTACTCTGGACTATTTAAAGGCAGAAAAGGACCGGTGGGGGTATCGGCGTAGAGATGGAGAGAGACCCTATATAGTGAATACCTGGCGGATAAGGTATGGGGAGAAGGGCTCTGGGAGAGTGTGTGAATTGCAGAAAAAAAGATCTCCTGGGAGCACCTGAAGGTGAATGGAGCGAGGCTTCTTGTATCTCGGAGGCTGTCAATTCGCTCCTGACGAGTGCTCCAGAGAACAGGTGTCTTTTCCACAGCTGCAAGCTCCGGCAACCTTGGCCATTCGCCGCCTTGGTCCCGAATGGAGAAAGGTGGGGCCCATTAACCAGGGCTGAATTGGTGGAACGGCGGGATCAATGCCTGGGCCCGCTGTGCTCTCTGCACTGCCTAGCGCCTTGCTCCCCGTCAACCGTTGGGGATCTCCACAGAATAATAGCCTTGCTCACCTTGTAATGCTGATTGTGCTTACATGTGAGTGAGCAACTGTGACATGGTCGTCGTAAACCGAAGCTTGCTCTTCAACTCTGAATCAGGTGAAAACCGATTCAGATTCTCTCTCTCAAAAAAAAGTTGACACTTCTACAGAGCTTCTTCGCTAATTGTTCTGCAAGCTGCATGCACTCTTGTTGATAAGGTGATATGGCAAACCACACCTATGCAGGACGATCACCTCAATTTAAGAGTATAGTCCATATAATGTACAGGCACGCCAAGCAGGTGGTTGGTCTACCCCACACAGATCCCTCAGCTCAGGGTCCATTTGCCCCTCGCCGCCCTTCCTTTTCTGCTTCCGTCCCCTGCAGCGCCTCGCACTTTCGCATGTTTTGGTGGCATTCACGGCACTTCCTTCCCCCACCAACGAGTTGGCCATGTGTTTGCATTGGAAATTGCCACGGGTCTCGTTGGAACAGACCGGTCGCTCCGTCTTACCCGGCGCCGTTGGTTATCGGACGGGGAGCAATCAACCAGGCTAGAATGCTTAATAAGCCTTGGGAGCATATTATCCCGACTGTGTTGGAGATAGCTGATGCCTACCCACAGGCCTCAAGCTCGAGGACAGATATCTCTATCAGCAAGGCCAATCTTCACCCAACAAGGGAAACCTCTGTGTTACACTCCCTCATCCCATAAGCCCTCCTGAAACGGCCGAGGACAGATCTCCTACTCTAACCAATCGCTCCCTGCCGAGATATTCAACGGCATTTGGCCACCTTCAATATCGAATGCCCCGGGAGCCAGTGGGGGCCTGGCCGTTAAATCGCCGTTCCGGAACGAGCCTCAAGGGGCTTTACGGTCCGTGTTCCTGTCATCGGTGGGCGCTGGTTGGTACGCTGTGGACACCTGACCCTTTACATACAAGCGCTCGCCTGATCTTTTCCGGGAAAGAGACTCGCTCTCACCTGTCATCAATGTGAACAGGAACAAGAACGACCTGGGAGTTCAAATTCCAGTCAATGTCAAGGGCTCACTCAACTGGAGTTCAACCCCTCCACGATAGAGCACTGATAATGACGATAGTGTTGCCAAGCACCACTCCGTGGACTTGGCGATGAACGTCTAAGTAACTACAACATCCTTCCTAATTGGGACGAACCTTTTATCATCATCATCATCATCATCATCATCATCATAAATAATTCGCATTTTTGAAGTCTGCTGCCGAGCTCTGAAAGATACCGCAGCAATTTATCTACACAGAAGGGCCCTCGTCTTCACCTACTTACCAGCCGACTCTCTCTTCACCGGTGAGAGCTTCACATTGATCGCGCCCTTCTCCCAGAGCACGTAAATCTTCTGGTCGTTCCAATCCTCACTCTCAGGCATGAGCTCCAAGTCAAAGTTCCACAGCAGCCGCGCCAGAATGAGCCGCATCTCAGCGTAAGCAAGATTTTCCCCAATGCAGTTTCTTAGACCGACCGAAAAAGGCTGTAGCACGCCGCGCACGTCGTTGGCATACTTTGGGTCCCCTAGCCAGCGCTCAGGGACGAACTTGCTGGTGTTGCGGAAATTGCTCTCGCTCTGGTAGGATTCCCACTGGGCAACTGCCACTGATGTCTATTGTGTGCATAGCACGCTGTCAGTTGGCTGAAAAACACACCGGTGGGTCTGGGATGTATATGGGGCTCTGCTCACGTCGCCGGGGAAGGCCAAAGGGTATTGGGGGGTCTATCTTGGATGAAACAGGTTGTCAGCAAGAGAGAGAGAGAGAGAAATTGTCACAGCGGAAAAAAAATAAAAACACAAAATGTTGGAGGGTAGACATTCCTTACACATGCGAAACCCCTCCTCAAACGCAGCATTCATATACTCGAGCCCATTCACCGCCAGCAGGTTGATCTCCTCTTCCGTCTCAAACGACCCGCGAATCTCCTGCACCAGCTTCTCGTACTTTTCCGGGTTTCTCAGCAAATAAAACGTCGTCCCGCTCAGCTGCGTCGCCGTCGTCTCGCTCCCAGCCACAATCAGAACGTTTGCATTCTCCACAATCTCTTCCGGACTCATGCCCTCGTCGTCGTTGGTCCACAGGATATACGACATGAAGTCCTCGCGCAAGACGTTGCCGCTCGCGAGCTTCTTCTTGGCCGTCTGCTCGCTCAGCGCCCAGTGCTGCTGCTGGCTACGCACCAGCTCCCGTGGGAGGAGGAGCGACTTGAGGTGGGTTAGCACCGGGTGTCGCCTCAGCGCCTCACTGAAGACGCCGAGCCTGACGTTGTCGAAGATCATGGCCACCCAGGGGTGGTAGCCGCCGGCGTCGAGGCAGCCAAAGGACTGGCCGAAGGCGAGGTCGCCGATGAGATCAAAGGTGGTAAAGTTGAGCCCCTGGACGATGTCGAAGACCTCGCCGGCGCGGGCTTTGGAGGTGAGCTTGGTGATGAAGAGGTCGATGTAGCGCTTCATAATGTATTCTTGCCCGCGGAGGGCCTTTTCGGAGAAGGCGTGGGAGATGAGGCGGCGCTGGCAGCGGTGGCCGGCATCGTTGGCGACTACGATGTGCGGGTGTCCGGATGCGGTGGGGCGGTAGGCGATGGGGTTTCCTGGCCCGCGGTGCGGTGGCCGTAGATGGTTTTCTATGCGCCGGGGGTGGTGAAGGAGACGTTGTCGGTGGTGTAGCGTACGACGGGGCCGTATTGGTCGTGGAGTTGCTTTAGTTTGTGGGGCCAGTTGCCGCGGAGGAGGTGGTAGATGTACGGTAGGTTCCAAAAGGAGTAGAGCTTGGGGCCGGGGACTTTAGAGAGGGGATGGATAAGGACGTAGTATATGCTTCTCAGGATGAAGAGGGACAGCACCTGGACAGCTGGTGTTAGTGTTTGAACTGGTGGTGCAGGGAAGAAGCAGAGCGGCCGCTGACAACTTACGCCAGCTAGTGTTGCACTAAGTACTACCAGGGAAAACATGGAACCAAGTTCGAACATGTCAGGCATTGTAACGGCCGAGGACACACGGCTCATTGAAAGAAAAACAGGAACGCAAAAATGGATGAGGAAGCCGGGGGCTTATACGTAGATTGGCATACACTGTGTAACTCTCTCAACGTCCCAGTCACTTCTATATTCGAAAAGCAACCCTATCCGGAAGCTACGCTTGCCGGTGCTGTACATAACTGAGGTTTCTTCAAGCCGTTCATTGCAGACATTAGCATTGCATCACTACGGATATATGGACCGAACCACATTCATAATTCCCGCCACGGGGGCCGGATCATCGCCCGGGCGGCATTCAAACAAATCTTTATACAACGGACGTACATCTTGCCGGCTCGGAGTTTTTTCGCAGCCCGTTACCGATCAGAAACTATCTAAGCAGTGCCAGGTACTCGCTTGGTCTGGGTGTCTATCTCTAGGCAGGTCGGTAAGGTAGATCTATAGGTAGCATTCTACAACATCGCTAGCAGCCCGGCCAACACCCATCCTGAGGTTGGGTCCTACTAGTTCTCCGTGGGAGTTTTGTTTACACGGCAGTTTGAAGCGGATGCGAAGGTTACACAAACACAAACATCCGGAGTTAAGCGCCCCTATATGATTGCCAAGAATTAGACTTGGTGTCGGGAGGCATGAGCGCCGTGTCTAATTGACAAAAACATCCTTCCTATTTGGGACGAAGCTTTCTTCATCGCCAGATAAATCTACAAATGGACGTCCGTCGCACTTTCTCACGTCAACCAGTCCTTTCCGCTTATCCATCGGCTCACATGACGGGATGCTCCAACTCCAAAATGGCAGTTGCACCTTCCAGGTTACCTCATGTCGACGATTCCACCTGTGCCCCGTTGCTTCCCCCTCAGGCGGCCACCTACCAGGGACGGTCCCGAACTCAGCTGTCTTCTGTCCTCCTGGTCAGATCTGGATGGAACCGGGCACGACAACCTCATCATTCACCCAATTCGGGGACCTGGTCTCCCAGCCCGTCTTGGTCTATGTCTTGGACACAACGTTAAGCAATAGCTCTGCCGAGCCCGAAGCGATTGATTGATTACGGTATTGATCTATGAGTCGGGCCTTTTTTGGTGCTTGATTTATCATGGAGCCCGTTCACACGACACGCCGCTCTCAGAGCCACGGCGCTCTCAACAGAAGCTATTCGAGTACATCCGATTCCCTCCATCTCCTGCGCCGTGCCCACTCCCGCCAGCAGCTACGCAGCGTACATGAGAACGCATCTCTTCTCGTATCTCCAGGTCCCCTGGAGAGCATGCTCAAGACCACGACCGAGACGGGGGACATCGGCTTGTTCTCCATCAGACCAGTTCGCTCGTCGGGGAATTTTCACGCACCTTCGTCTCGTCGTAGACCAGGTTGTGGCGAAACACCGCTCAGCAAACGTCCTAATCACGATGGGATAAGAAGTTACAGTCTCCGGGATGATCGCAGATGGCTACCATCGTATCGAGACACCACATCCGAAATCATTTCCATGTACGGATCAGACAGCCTGCGTTCTGCCTCTAGCGCCTTTACGCCCCCATTAAACGACATGGGAAATAGGTCTTACTCCATGACGACTTGTAGCTCAAGACATCCACCAAGTCAAAAGCCAGCAGGGGGGACGCCGAGCCAACAGCACGAAGGCTCTCTACAGAGGCCTCGCTCTCCATTCCCATACCCGACGAGGCTGAAACGTCCAGGGGTGCGGCCCGCTTCGCCAGCTTTGACGGAGAATGGGGCCGTGGATTATAGTAAAATGGTTGGGATTGATAGGGTGTCTCGCGTGAGTCTGTGTTCTTCTGCCATGCGGACTGTTCTGACCATGGCTAGCGCACCGTTCACGGTTCGTACAAGCCAACCTACCCCCAGTACGGCAACCGACAGATGCCCCGTCTTCGTCCAGATGGGGCCAGCTCAAGTGAATCGTTCTCAAACTTCGGCGTGGCAGACAAGTATAGCCTTCACGGTGGCCTGTCTCCAATATCGCCCGCTCCATGGAGTCATCGTTACCGCGGCCGTCTTGGGAGCAACGCATCGGAACATAGCCTTAGGACTTCTAGTTTAACATCGATTCTTAACATGTACCAGCGTTCGACATGTGGACCGCCAACCCGGAATCCATCTCTTCGCGTACAACCTCCGGGCGCCTTCTATTACGATTACTCGGAAGGTTTCGATTACACGACTGATAGCTCTCCGCCGTTGCCTGACTTTCCTTCTGACATGGCCACCCGCTCCATGAGTGTATGTCAGCCCATGGATATGAATGGTGAGCGCGAACCCGGTCCGCAAGGGTTAGATAGGTATCATCGCTCGCCTTCTGGACCGACACTGTACTCCGAAGAAGCGCTTCCAAGTCCTCGAACGCACTCAGAGAATTCGGAGGGGTTTGGTTCGCAACGTTTGGGTGACCAACACAACGCTCCAGATATGCCGAGACAAATGTCCAGGAACGAGCACTCAAATGCCGACATCAAGAAAGAACACAAGCCCCGGTTTGACACTGAACATTCTCCGCTCCCGTTCAAAGCAGGAGTCGACAGCCAGGGGTCTTCCGGTGATGAGATGCTGGCTAGCTCTAGGGGTCCCGGAATGGCCCATTCACCAAGATATGATGACGAGAAATGGAGCATGGGTACAGCAGTGGTTCATCGACGGCAGCACGTGAGTCTGACTGTCAGGAATCATTTGCAATTCTCCTCGCCAAGATCATTACGAGTGATTGCTAGCAGAAGCTATGAAGGAAACATGAGACGCTCGGCAGCCTCGCCTCCCAAGCCGAACCCCTTATCTGACAGTACTCACCGTTCTCTACCTGCCCATTACCGGGAGAGAAGAGCGATCTCCTCATCACTCAGGGGCCAGAAACGCCGAAATACAGCGTATCTCATGCATCTCGGTTATTCCGGACTTGTGCCAACGGAGGGCCGCTCAGGTGCAAATGCCAGCACGGATACTCAGGATGGGTTTGTGACATCAGAAGACTCCATGGGCCATCCGGATGCGACCTTCTCAAGTTTGCCAGACCAAATCCAGGATAAAAATATGACCTGCGGGTCACCGTATGCTAACGGGCCAGCTGCGGAAACAGATGGAAATTTTCTCGGACATTTACATATGGATGATTCTGGATCTCGAAGTCCCGGGGGAAACTTTGCGGTGCCAACGATAAACACCAACAACCTGCCGAACCTGGCCGAGTCCGACATGGACTCGATTGTCGACCGCTCCAGAACCCCCATGTTAGCACCGCATCCCATCTCACCGGCACGGCAGCTCCGGCTGCAGAACAGCGTGCCACAGCTTATGAAGGCCATACCGCCTTTGCCAGGTATTTCTGTCCGAAGCGAGTCCTGCATCGCAAATTTTTCTAGTGGGGAGCTCGAATACATTATGGGATTGCCCACCACTGATTCCCCTAGCTTTGGTGCCGAACAAACAACCATAGTTGACCCTATTTTTCCATATAATTCGAACCATCAGGAGCCGAGATTCAAGTTGCCGTCTTCACCGGCGGTGACCTCGCCGTTGGCTTATTCCATGGGCACAGAGGAGCTGGGAGACAATGGTGCACATGCTGATCAGAGAGAGCAACCCAGACGCTCAGGCTCACGAAATAGCAAACTGAAGCTAAAGGTTTCCCGAGGGGCTCTCAACAAAATGCATGCGGAGGGCATTGGAGGCAGGAGAAACACGGTCACTGGGCCGACAAGGGAATGGTCTGGGCCAGTTTCCAAACCACGGGGGCAGCCTTCCATGAGCCACCTGAATCCAGGCCTGGCAAACATGGACAGTCTGATTGAATCAGCTGGAGAAGCGGAGAAGACTGATATGTGTGATCGGGAAGCTTCTTTCTTTGATAGCCCCTTTTCGAACACTCCAGTGCCCGCTATGCCTGATCATCATCAAGATCCTTGTGGCGATAAGCCATCACCAGCGACACAAAGTCCCAGGGAAGTTACGAGTCCCAGGGAAGTTACGAGTCCCAGGGAAGTTACGAGTCCAACGGTCCGGAGTGAAGCGCGGAGTTCACTCTCGCAAGACAGCTGCATCAGCGGGAAGTCGCCTCGAGGGCTGAAGAAGCGCTTCTCGGATTTGCGAGTTCGCCTGGCTGAGTCCCGGTTGAGATCAGCAGAAACACTGACCCCAGGCGGCGGGATAGGCGAGGTCATTGAGGTTATCAACATTCCCCCTGTTGAGGCACCTATGACAGAGTCAGGGGATGGTTCCAAGGTGGATTCGACGAGGAAATACGGGGACGGCGATAACAGCGCCAGTAACCAGGAAGCTGGGAAGCACCAAAGCAGGGGGTTTAGGGGGAGGATGTCAAGATGGTTCAAGACTGCGAGGCAAGTGGTTATGGGGGCCTGTAGTGGGTCGGGAAAACGAGGCTGACGGTTTGGGGCAATGGAAGGAGGGATATCCTTAAGGTGGACGGGATCGAGACTCGGATTGGCTATTGACTATCATGTCATGACTGGGCCTTTGTCTTGGTCGTTCCACTCGTTTGGTGTTGTGGTTCCGCTGTAGGACTGGGGGAAAAGTTGGAGTTGAACTCGGAGTTGGACTTTTTATGGTTCTTGTAGCAGGTGTTATTGATACCATGCTGTCCAAAGGGGCTGGGGGTGTTTGATGAATGAGAGGAAGGAGCTCGCCGCTAGATCGTAATGTAAGAAGGAGAACTGAGTTTTGTTATGAGTTTTGGCATTTGCAGCGGCTGGGATCTGTTGTTTGCTCTTCCATGCTTCGTTCATCAGTGACTTGTGATTCGGAACTGTCACGGGGCTCTAATGGTGGCCATACCTGACGAGATGTGATTTCATGATCAGCTTCAACAAGGTTGAACATGGGTGTTTTCTCTGGACTCCTGGGTACTTCCAGCGGCGGTATGTCAGGTTTCCGGAGTTCAATGTCCGCTACAACGGCGACGAGCACTCCCCCCCCCCCCCCAACAGAGTTTTTCAGTGCCGTACCAAGGCAGAGAATAGAGTTTCCTCGTCATCCACCTCTTCAGCCAGGTTCCGCAACTTTCAAGGCCGTACAAGCTTTTTTTTCACCCATTCCCTTTTTCTTGCTTCGCATATTTGTAATTTCACTCCAGAGCCTTTCTTGTTTCTTCCCATCTCCACACATGCATTCAACGTCGCCGTCTCCTTCTTGGATACCACGCACATCAATCAGAGTCCGCAAACCACGACCGAGACCGCATCGCACATACTCCACCAACGACGAGCAGCATCCCTAGGTAACATCATCATCATTCCCTGGGTAATCAATGGAACCGCCATTAGAATATCGAGATAAAGGGAAATCAACGGCTCCAGTAGCAACGGCAAATGGAGGACCAAACGGAGGAGAAAATGGAGCTACTACAATGACACGACAACAGCAGCGGTATGCTGCTGCTCCTCGACTGAAACACCCGCCGGTGATTAAGGCTGATGAACCGGGGGAGGCTAGTGGATCGAGGACGCCGCCTCTGGCTTGGGCACCTCCTCGCCCTCCTCCTGATCATGATCCTGATGCTATCATTCGTGTTGTTGCACAAAATTACGGGCTAGATCGAATTGCGAGTACTTCTGTCAGATACATGTCCAACCACGACGTACCCTTCGACGACAAGGACGATATCGATACAGCGCAAATATCTGAGGGAGAGCAAAGGGGTCGCTTCCGGATAAAGTTTGGCAGGAGTATTCGGCATGACGCCAAGCAGAAGGGGGTGGTGGAAAGGATGGGATGTAATGGTTATGTTGGGGGGAGGGGGGGATTGAGAAAAAGGTTCAAGGAGTTGGGGGAGAGGTTGAGAAGGTTGTGTGGTGGGGGGAGGAGGAGGAAGAGGAGGTTGGATAAGGGGAAGGGCAAGATGAATGAGTTGGTAGTGGAGGATTCGCCGGATGTACTGCAGGAGAGGTGGATGTATAGGGGGAGTGATATGGTACATCATCGTCGTCGGGGAGGTGTGGGTGGTGTTGTTCCTGCGGGCGGTGGTTCAGGGGTGAGGGCTACGGGAGGGAGGTTAGCTCAGCCGCATGCATACCCGCTGTCGTCTCATTCCCAGGTGCTGCCGGGACGTGTTAGGATGACGGGAGGTCAGATGCCGTCACCGCAAAACGAGATACACCCTGCCCTGCGATCACGGCCAAGGGAAGTAATCGACTTTTTTAATAGCCCGCCCCATCCACAGCAACAACAACAACAACAGCAACAACAGCAACAACAGCAACAACAGCAACAACAACAACAACAACAACAACAACAACAACTAGCAACAGTCCAGGGATTCTCAGCCCTGTCATCGTCAGGGTTTGCTCCGGCGATAATGACATCTGCCATTGCCCATCATCACCATCATCCTCCTCCTAACCACAAGCTCGTCGACCGCCCACCCGAATCCTCCCCTATTCTTGCTCACCACTACAGCAATTCCTCCGCCGGCCCTCATCACCACCATCATCATCATCAACAAGTAATCATCCCTTCCCCCCACCCCATCGCAGACACGTACACCCACGAAGAAGACTGGTCACACGTCCACCAGGCTCAAGCACAGGCGGCAAGGGCAAAGGTGAGCCAGCAGACAATGCACACCACCGCCCACCCATCTCAGCCGCAGATGATGATGGCGCAGCACCACCCGCTGACGATCCCGGAGAGGCATTCCAGCCGGTGGCGGGCGAGAAGCAGCTTCATGACTGGTAGTTTTGGGTCGAGAAGTTGGACCCGTGACCGGTCGCAATGCGGGAGCTTTGACAGCAGGACGAGCTGGAATCCGTTTGATTTGCCAGGGCCGCCGAAGAAGACGCTGATGAGCGATATGGAGAGTTTGCTGGCTGGGAAGAGCAGCAGTAGGGTCACGATGCTGGGGAGTAGTCGGGAGTGGCAGCAGCAACCACATGTTGCGAATACCAGTTTTGGAGGGTTTGATAGGTCGAGGAGTAGTACGCCGCCGGCGGGGATGGGGGTGAGGATGGGAGGGATCAAGATCGGGGCTGGGGGAAAGAAGTCGCAGGCTTCGAGTGCTACTACCACCACTACTACCACTATGGACCCTCCTCCTTCTTCTGGTGGCCTTGGCAGCAACAAAAACAACGGGAATCTGGTCGGGGCGGCGGTTCAGACGCAGTTTGTGTGGCCACCGACTACACCGGTTCACAAGAATAAAACGATGACGGCGACCTCAATGCTGAATAACTCTTCTGTCAGGACAGACAGGACGGAGAAGACAATATCGCAGCCAGATTCGGCGATTAGTGGGATTGGGAGGATGAGCGTGGATAAAAATGCTGTTGGTGGTGGTGGTGGTGTCCTTTTTAGGATATCTACTACTGCAACCGTTGCCTCCTTAAGGCTTATTGCCCCGACCCCAATTCCAATTTCTGCAGGACCACCACCGCCACCATCTTCAGGATGATGAGATCCCCAACGACATGAAAGTGAGAAGAGTGGTGGTGGTGGTGAGAGGGAAGACAGAGGAAGGAATTTGGGGGTTTGGATATTGGATGTTGTGATGTGTCTTGGAGACATGTGGCAGAGAGAAATAGTTCTTTGCAGGCAAGCTTTTATTTTCTTTGGGAGATCAAGGGGGTGATGGTTTTGTTGGAACTATTTTGTTTGTTTGGATTATTGTTTTGGGGAAGAAGGGGGGGTTGGAATGGTTTTGGTGTTGTTAGGAGTACTAGGTAAATAAGGGGGTAAATTTGGTGGGTGTGTATGTGTGTGTGTGTGTCGGTGTGTCGGTGTGTTGGAAAACAGCGGAATAAAGCAGAGCAGCAGCGTAAGGTAGTACATGTGTACAGCCAGGAAAGCAGGTTGTCAGATTATAGAATAGAATATAAACTAGAGAGTTAATATTAGTTTTCTTTTGTTACACCTTTTTCCTGTTTTCTGTGTTTGGTTGATTATGTGTTGTGACGGTGGCTGTGCCCGTCAAACACTACATATACTGCATCCAGGTAACAAGATGTTGATCTTGTTATTCTGGTATTCCTTTTGGAAGGTTTTCTCAATGGTTAGTGGACTGCTAGCGGGTTGCCGTCACATGTGTTGATATTAACTCTAGTTGATACCTCTCCACAATCTACGTCGTGAAGTATATAACGACCATTCCGTTTTTTGTACCTCTTAAATAATAATTCGTTTATGTAACTACCCCTCATCCTTTTATCGTCGTTCTCTCTCTCTCCCCTTCTTCTTATAGTAAGCTGTGTCGTGACTTGACCAAGAGGGATACTTTAGAAAACCCCACCCCCAATGATAAAAACCCTCCCCTCCTCCCTGCCCACCCACTTCACAATCTTGTTCGCCGCCTCCGTCATCGCCTGTCTGCTCACATTCGGCCCGGCAACGCAGTAAAACTCAAAGAGGGGCGTTACCCACCCCAAGGAGGCACAGTCCTCTCCTACTGAATAAATAACTTTGAGGTGGGAGTGCTTCGCGTGCATGGCCGCGTGCAAGGTTTGGTATTGCGACATGAGCTTCCGGCGGGCGATGGGGGAGGTAAATAGAGGGTAGAGGGATGACATGACGAACTGGACGTTGGGGCGGGATTTGTAGAGGAAGTGGGATATTAGTGGTGGATTGCTTCCGAGGAGGATGGAGGATATTGACGGGCGGGGGGTAGCGAGGGAGGAGCGGATGAGGGAGAGGTGGGTGGATTTGGTGAGGGCGTTGTAGAGGGATGTGCGAAGGGAGGAGAAGGGGAAGAAGGATTCGCGGTCGGGGGAGATGAGGATGAGGGCTATTTCTTGGGGGGATTCAGGGGGCGGTGGTGGCTTGTTTGCGCGAGGGGATGGTTGTTGTGGTGGGGGGATGCCTTCTTCGGGTATTGTTGGGGTGCTGGTTGAGGTTGTTGGTGTTGCTGATGGGTTGGTTGAGGTTTGGCTTTTGTCGTTGTCGTCGTCGAAAAAGGAGACGTACATGTAGAGATAGCCGCTGTTGTTGAATGCTGGGAGACAGATGGGGATCCAGGATTCGCCGCCGCCAGATTTGATGCTGCCTGACTCAAAAAGCATGTTGAAGATTAGTTGGAGGTCGCTGGGGTGGAGGGAGTGCTTTCGGGGGCGGATGACGGAGACTAGTTTCCCGCCTGCGACGATGAGGCCGTATAAGAGCCTTTCGGTGCGGGTTTTGAGGAAGATGTTGTTGATGGCGTGACGTTGGGATTTGCGGAGCTTGAGGCATTCTAATGCCCCGAGGATGGCGGAAGGGGAGCCTTTGGTGAAGCTATCGGCAAGGGAGGATAACAGAGTCTCGGTTCCTTCAAGGGGCTTTCTGAGATCGGTGGAGGGCCGGTGGACAAATATGTTCTTGAGAGTGGGAAGGGTTAATGTGGAGAGAATCTGCATGTATAGGGCTTCAAGTTGGCCTCGCAGCTGCGCATCACTTTCTCCAAGTTTACTGATGGCTACAAAGTAGAGTGGTCCTGCAGTCAAGACAACGAAGCGTGCCTTGCCGGCGGTAAAGCCCATCAGTGGATCTTTGGCCCCTTCATAGAATGATATGATGGTCTGTATGACGCCCATGGATGAGTTGATCAGACTTAAATCACCATGGCGACTGTATATTGGTTTCCCGGCGGATGACAGAATCAGATAGTGCTTCATCTTGGACTGCCACATAGACAGTCTCACGTCGTCGGTCATATTTTCGGGGATGTCGTCAAATTCTCTTTCAAACCCAGCCAGCTCACCCGAGTCCCCAAATTCAATGGCTTCGAATGGTTGGACAGTTTCTGACTGTGATCGAAGCAGGTTCCAAGCACGGCTTTTCCTATTAAAGTCACCGGCTACAAGGCTGGCAAGATCGCCTGGGGCACGTATGGTGGGCGCAAAGCTCATGACGCTCATTGAATCGGTGAGGTTGTCGCCCGATGAATCTCTCGTTGGAGTTCCATATCCGCTGTTTATTGGTGAAGGCGCGCTCCCTACTGATGGCGTTGGAAATGTCCCCCTTGTCCCATCGGGAAAGGAGAGGGTTGAGATGTCGATTGATGAGACCGCTGTCGTTGGCTTCGCCTGTAACTGGCCTCCTACTTGCAATGACGCTTCCCCAGACGCCTTTCGACGAGGCGGTAGTGGTGGCGGCGGAGGTGATGGTGATGATGAACTTGTCTCATTGTTGCTTTTGACTTGTGGTTCCTCTGTTTCTTGGGCCATTGTTGATGTGCTGCCTGTCGGCTCGGCCGCTCACTATCCCCCCGCTCGTGTATGTGGCTGATAATATCTCGACAACGAATATCTCATCATCAATCTCAAGCAACCGGGAAGATGTCTCTTGAACGCGGTG
The DNA here is from genome assembly GCA_033296915.1 of Triangularia setosa. Classification (NCBI taxonomy): domain Eukaryota; kingdom Fungi; phylum Ascomycota; class Sordariomycetes; order Sordariales; family Podosporaceae; genus Triangularia; species Triangularia setosa. The sequence goes on along the minus strand of MU866201.1, from coordinate 9,613 downwards.
TCGCGCTAAGAGGAAAGACGTCTGAGACGATGCTTGATGCTTGAAGAAAGATGGGGCCGAATGACGACAGTGGAGGCCGCATGGCCGCTAATGCAATGCCAAGATGGCAGGCATGGGCGATAAGATAGTGCTTCAGCCTTGCTGATACGCTGTAGCTAGGGTCGAGCTCCAGAGTTACGCCAATCACAGGCGCTGACGTTGCCGGATTGGTGGGCTTCAGGCAGCACAAAGCAACTGCAACACCATGATCTTCTGTACCTGACACACTGAGGCCACGCATTGCCCTGCGCTGATTGAGCAACGTCCGTCTACATTCATACGACCTCTTAAAAAGTCATAAACGACCGGAGTAGACACCGGCAATGAATCAACCATAGCGACGACAACACACCAGGGAACACCCCCAAGATATTGTAATGGCCGTAGAAAACGGTCGGCGCTCCGTCTCGCCCGAGAGCTCTGGCCGCGATTCGCCAGTCCCACGACAGTGGAGGAACCAGCTTGGGAGTGGTATATATATCTTCAGCGGAAAAGCTATAGGAAGCTCAGATTGCTAATAATTCCAAATCTCTGTTTACAGAAGATGCGCCGCCAAAAGACAAACACTACCGCAAATACGCAAATGGTGTCGACCGAGCCCTCTCCCTCTTCGAGACGGCCCTGCAGGAATGGGCCGACTACATCTCGTTCCTCAACCGCCTGCTCAAGGTGCGAACTTTTTTGAATATTCCAAAACTATACATTACGGTAGAAAGCTATTCTTTCCGGGGCGGTCACTTATTTGCGACAACAGGCTCTTCAAGCACGATCGTCGAGCATCACCACCATCCCCGCCAAGGCTACCGTCGCAAAGCGCCTGTCGCAATGTCTGAACCCCTCACTGCCCTCGGGCGTACACCAAAAGGCCCTGGAGGTTTACAACTATGTCTTCACTGTCATAGGCAAAGATGGCCTGTCGAAAGACCTCCCGTTATACCTCCCTGGCCTCGCCTCGGTCCTTTCGTTTGCTTCGCTTTCCGTCCGTGCCCCGTTCCTTGACCTCCTCGAGCGCCACTTCTTAGATGTCGATCCTCGTTCCTTGCGTCCCGCCATGAAATCAATTGTGCTTGCGCTTTTGCCTGGCCTGGAGGAGGAAACCAGCGAGGATTTTGAGCGGACTCTGAAGCTTCTAGAACGCTTCAAGGTTGCGATTCGCCCGCCAGAAGGTCAAGAAATCACCGCGGCGCATTCCACTGGCGATGATTTCTTCTGGCAGTGCTTCTTCTTGGCATCTATCACGGCCCACAGCAGGAGGACAGGCGCACTGGCATACCTGTCGCGCTTACTTCCAAGGCTAGGCAGCTCAGTAACGCCCGAGGCGAACAAGTCCGAAGGTGATTCTGAGTCGGCAGCTAAGCTCTCTCAGCTTGTTACATCCCCCGAGCCCGGGTTGCTTATACGCTGCTTCGCTGCCGGTCTAGTTGATGAACAACTGTTGATTCAGCGTGGATATTTGGATTTGCTTGTGACACACCTCCCGCTGCACTCCGAGGTACTTCAGACTCGTGCTAAGGCCGGTGACCTGGAGCTGCTCCTCCGCGCGGCCGTCGGGGTCACGGTACGGAGGGACATGAGCTTGAACAGGCGGCTATGGTCATGGCTACTGGGACCTGAGCCGGCGGCTTCTGCTGAGCATGAAGGAACGCTTGAATCCCCTACTTCGGTCACAACGCAGCCTCACTTTTTCTCCTCGAGAACGAACTATTTCGAAGAGTTTGGCCTGCAACCTTTGACAAGGGCTCTGTTGAGTATGATCAAATCAGAGGCTGGCAATAACCCAAGCGAGAGAGCACGACCTTACCGAATATGCCTCTCCCTGATGGATCGATGGGAGATTGGCGGCTTGGTAGTCCCCGAAGTCTTCATGTCCATTGTGGACAGCGTCAAGAAGTTCAAAGAAAAGGCGGCGACGAAGGCAGACTTCACCGAGGTTCTGCGAAGTGCCAGCGTCTTTTTCGATGGCGTCGAGAGCGGCCTAATCTATAGCGAGATGCTGTCGCTCATGGCTCAGGCCATCAGCCCTGTAGATCTTTCAGTTGCCGACCGTGCTGCCAAGTTTGACCTCGTCAAGTTCATCCTGTCGCACTTCAATGTCAGGGAGGAAGAGATGATTACCATCCACGCCCCTCTCACCATCTTAGCCATTCTCTGCATGATAGAGGAGGCCAGGGAAAAGGACAAGACCACAGAGGGCCCAGACAGGCTCTCAGCCACCCTTTCCGAACAGGCGTTGGAAATTTCAGCAAGCTTGCTTGAGCTGGTCCCCGAGCGAGCATTCCCTCTGGACTCCAGGAATAAATCGATCCCGCTGGTCGAATCCAAGATTCTTGCTGCTACACCAAACCTGGAGCTCCTACAAAAGATCAAAACATTTTATGTCACCGATCAGGGTAACTTGGAGGCGAGCCAGCCTCCCTATGTTCCTCAAAATGTGGCAGAACTCCTCTTGCAGAAGGCTTGCAGCCTTGTATGCGGGAGCCTGGGCCAGACTGGGTCAGCAGTTAACGTGACCATCAAAACTCGGGTGTTGATGCTGGTCCTATCCAAAGCACCTACAAACCTATTCGTTGACACCAAGAGATTACTCGCGGCTCTTCACAATTGCCTGTCTAGTGAGACGACAGTACCATTTACAACATATTCCTCAGTAATCTCGCTATCGTCGCATCTTTATACACTAAACCGAATTTCTCCAGACGGCCTCTCCGAACTTGTCGTGCCTCTAGTGCGGCACGCATGGAGCTTCCTGGCAGCTTCTGAGCCGAAATATCACGTCGAGACAGTCCGCAGCCTATGGTTGCTTCAGACTGCCTTGACGCCTTCAAACCGAGACATTGAAGCAGCTATTTGCTCGCTGATGCTTGAGCATGACATCTCTGGCACGTATGCTCAAAGGTCCGCCGATCCTGGCCGAAGTTTTTGCGTGCTTTGGTCGCACAGTCTTCAGGACAACCCTTCAGGGGTAGACCGAAGAGCGCCAAAGACGCCAAATGGCGAAAAGATTCCTCGGTTAGGGGGGATGGACAATTATGAGGTCATGCTCACTCGGCCGTTGTTTCTCATGTTGGATTCTCTTGCCGACGAGAGGACACAGCTCTTTATGACCGTCAAGACGTGGCTTAATACTCTTATTGGGATGGACAAGTAGGTCGAACCTCCAAGTCACATTTTGAACACGACTAACAAATTGTTCACAGATTGTTGGGCATCTTTGTGTCTAAATTTGCAGAGCTGCCATTCCTCAGGCGGCAGCATGGTGCCCCTGACCCCCAAGATGTCCATTTCACTAACGAGGATGACCTTGATTTGGGACTGTACTATGTTCGTGCTCTATCAAGTGTCTTGCGGTGGGCGCCGGACGCCGCTTGGGGAGTTCTTTCCAAGAGGACAATCAGGTCCAGCCCACCGGTCGCTGAAATAGGTAAGCTACCTTTGCTGATAGTTTCAGTCTCATGGGTCTTTACTGACTGCGTATAGCTGGCACGGATGAGGATGTGACGCTTCAAGAATTCTTTCTCCATGTCTGTCTCCAGTGCATGGCTTGCGACGAAGTCCCAGGAGACCAGCTGTCCAAAATCAGGACCGCACAGCTATACCGTGCAGCCTTGGCAGTGCTGCATCAAATCCTTCTCAACCCGTTTGCCGGACCTCTTTCAAAACTGAAACTGGAACATCTTCTTATTGAGAAGCTCTCGAAGTCCCTCACAGGCCCCGATCCCTACGTCCAGGTTCTCCTGCTCGATGTCGTCTTTGCCGCCCTTAAGCTCCGTGAACTTGTTCCAATCGAGCTTCCCACGTCACCTACGGCCGAAAAACAGTTGTCGTTGACTGGAGAGAGAAGCAAAAGCTTCAGGATTTCAGTTACAAATGAGAGGCCACAGGCGCAGCTACCTCCGCCACCTCCCACATTGCTCAAATGCATCCTCGCCGGTCTCAGCTCGCCAAGCAGCCGTCCTGTGTTGGACAGTTGGGTCAGCTTCCTTAGCGAGTGTCTGCCCCTGTACGCCGACTCTATCTTCCAAGTCTTGATACCCTTGGTAGAGACTCTCTGCAGCCAGATTAGCAGTACTTTCAACAATCTTCAACACCTCTTCCGGACACCTGACCAGGCCCTTTCACAGGCGCCAGGTGCGCCTGAGACCACCCTTATTTCTCTTCTCAATGGCCTTGAGCAGGTTCTGGCCAACGGGCACGACAGGTTACTGGCTGAAGAGGCCAGAGCCCAGGTTGTCAAGAGTCCAGAGCAGCCTCAAGGCTTCTTTGGGAACATGGGTTTGAGTGTCTTTGCCAACGACACCCCGCAGTCCCGCAGTGCGACGGCCAACGACAGGCTTACTGTTTTGCTTGCTTTCCAGGACGCCGTACGCATTTGTTTCACGATTTGGTCATGGGGCCAAGGGAGTGACGCAGCGCGACAGGACAGTACTTCGGGGGCCTCGTTCGGCTTCACCTCTTTGCGCATGAGGAACCGTGCAAGGAGACTGCTAGAACACCTCTTTGCCGCCGAGACGCTCGAGTGCCTAGAGACTGTGATTGGGATCTGGAAGGATGCGCTCGACAGCCCAGACCAGCAGAAGGACGCCGAGGTGTTCAACTTGCTTCCGGCGCTGGATGGGTCGCGGCCGAAACACACCATCCCGGCGCTGTTCAATGCGATTTACAGCCGGACGAACCCGGCGGCGCTTGACCCATCGAGGAGATCGACGCTGACCATCGAGTTGCAGGACACGGAGGTGGTGATCTTCCTGGTGGATTATACTAGGTCGTTGGAGGATGACACGATGGATGAGATCTGGGGGGATTGCACGGCTTTCTTGAAGGATTTGCTGGGGAATCCGTTCCCGCACCGTCAGACACTGCCCAGTCTGTTGGAGTTTGCGGCAATACTGGGGGAGAAGGTGGATAATACTAATTTTGGGGAGCAGAGGAAGATGAGGAGGGAGTTGGCAGATTTGTTTTTGAGATTGCTCACAGCCATCTTTACTACCCGTCCGACCAGCTTCACCGAAACCACTGCTTCTTCTTCCAGCATCTCCGAGAAACGGACCAGCGAACAACAGTCTCGGCAGGTATCTTCGGTGAATAGGCTTCCCGGAGACCGAGCTGATGATGTCGTTGGCATCCTGGCGTCCATCGTGCCGAACCTCCCCAAGATTCTGGTTGAGAATGACCGGATCTTGGCGGCGGCGAGTGCGGTTTCGGCGAATGTTATTGGGCCTACTTTGAGGTCCAAGTCCTTCCCTGACACGGTTTCCAAAAACACTCTGATCCTCCTGCAAGAGTTGTCTCGACTGCCAAATAACCAAAAGTCGTGGAAGAAAGACGTCGCGGACGCGTTCAACGACTCGAGGTTCTTTGGCTCCAACCTCGGCTTGGTGCAAAGCGGCTGGATGCCGTTGCTAAAGCAATGGGCAGCGACAGACAAGGAACGTCTCCCTGAGATCCTCTCCCGCATAACCCCCCCCACCACGGCAGGTATCGTCTTTGGTGTTGGTGCGACTTCCGCCAGGCTGGAAGCTGATCGCAAGACTCAGCTCAACCTCCGCCGGGTTGCGACGTTGGTCCTCGCCTGCCCTCATGACGCCTTTGCCGCGGACCTTGGCCCGATATTGGAGAAACTGATTGAGCTCCTTGGCGCGACGTCGACATCTTCCCCGTCGTCAACGACAAGAGCAGAAGTATACATGGTGTTTCGGGCTCTGGTCCTCCAGACCAGCCCCGTCCACCTGGCCGGAATCTGGCCGGTAATCAACGCCGAGCTTCACCAGGCTATTTCGTCTGTCGTCGCGCCGGACCACAGTCCGCAGAGCGATGCGTACAACAATGCGAGCATACTCCAAGCCTGCAAACTGTTGGATCTCTTTGTCTGTCTCGCGCCGGATGACTTTCAGCTGCATGAATGGTTGTTTGTCACGGACACGATTGATGCTGTGTACAGGCCGGCGTCTTACAGGCCAGTGGCGTTGGTGGATGAGGTGAGTGAGGAGTTGGGGGCGGCGGGGATACCGGGGAGTGCTGTACAGCAGCAACAGGAGACGGCGAGCTGGACAACAACATTAGGGGGGGTGAGGAGGCCGTTGCTAGGGGGGGTGATCAGCTGCGATGAGGTCGGGCTGGTGGAGAGGAGGGATGAGTTGGTTGCCAAGGTGCTGAGGCCGTTTTTCGGGCAGCTGAGCATTTGGGCTTTTGAGACGAGGTATGCGATGGGGGGGTTGGATTTGGAGGGATGTAGGGGGGGTTTGGTGAAGGATGTTTTTGATGAGGGGGGGGTTGTTAGGGCGCTGTGAAAAGAGGGGGCGACGGAGGGTGAATAATGTTACATCAGTTAGTATAGGGTAGAAAAAGAGCGGTAGGTAGGGGTAAAATTGAGTTTCAAAGGAACTTGATTATCAAAAATTGGAGAGGGGGGGATGGTGTTTTGTGTGTAAGTGGCATCCAGCTGTATTTGTTTGGTTGTGAAGCCTCGCTGCGGATGATGTCTTGTTCTTGGACATTTTTGATGAGCGAGATGGAAAGAGGTAGGTAGGCTTATTGGTGCTTCCAAAGTAAGTATCGTGTGTGGTTTGGTGGTTGAAACCCAGAGTCTGGCGTCTGGCATATGTTTTCAAATAGTGGGCGCCATGTCGTTCAAGTCACATAAATAAAGTGAGGAACAGAAGTTATTGATAATTTTGAAATGTTATTCGATTGTTTTTGTTCATTTGAGCATTTTCGCTCATTTCCTCTCTTCATCATCCCCTTTTGCTATCTGAATGGTCCGGTGTCGCAATCCAATGTAATCCTGACCCCTTTCCCGCGACACCCCGTTATATGATGATATCTTGTATCATCTTGAATTGAAAAAGATGGGAATGAAAAAGAAAAGTGAAAAAAAGAATATATATCCCATGGTATAAAATTCCCCGTTCCTTATAAACTCCAGGTATCATGCTTTCTCCTTTCCAGAGGGGGTATCCAAAATCCCTGACCTATTCATCCTAATCCCATTATTCCATATCCAAAAAAAAAAAAAAAGGGAAAAAAAAAGAAGAAAAGAAAGAAAAAACAGAACCACTCCTTCCCAGTCCGGAAGGATGGTTGATGTTGTGCCCCATAGTCCAGTATAGAGTGTTGTCGTCCCTCTCTCCCCAAAAAGACACCTCGCGGTGATTTGTTCTTTTTTATCAAAAGAAAATGTGAAAAGTAACAAGTTGTTTTAAATGAGAAGGTAATCCCACCCCTTCAACTGCATCACATCCCTCCAGTGGATGTATGCGGGTGGCTGCTGCACGTCCTCGTTGGACCCAGGCGAAGAAGCCCGGCTGATCACCTCACTCTGCAGCCAAATCTCCTTCAACAGGCAAGTCACCTTGCCAAAGCTGCCAAAGTTGGCCAAGTCGCCCAGCTGCGCGACGCGGTCCTCAAAGAACGCCCTGAATGATGATCCAGGAACGGAGACGGAGCCACCAATGAGGTAGACCCAGGAGAGAGAGCGGTCAAAGCCGGCGGTGCCAGAGGGAATGGTGGCCAGCACGGACGTGAGCCTCTCAATAAGGCCGACGCAGCTCGCCTGGCTGGGGTGAAAGCCGGGGACGAGGCTGCAGAGGTAGATCCTGGCTGCGAGGCGGAAGGCGGCGGTGATGTTCTTGGAGAGCTGCTTGGGGCTGAGAGTGCCGTTGGCGTTGAAGGGGAGAACCGGGACGGACTCATCGCCCATCTCGGTTAGGCCAATCTGGTCACCGAGGACGTGGACGTGCTGGCAGAGGGTGATGTCATCCATGCCATCCTTCTTGAGGGCCTCGAGGCAGGCGATTTCGCTGATTAGATACATGACACGGTCCTCGCAGCCCATCAGCTCGCGCAAGCCCAAGCTGGGGTTGGTGGGAGACAAGTGCTTCTCGCGGTAGGTGTGCGCGAAGGCGGGAGCGCGGCCGAGCATGGTGGCGCCGAGGATGTCAATCCACGCGGTGAGGGTCATGTTGAAGGGAGCCTGAGTCAAAGGCTCGTTGGGGTCGGAGACAATGCGCGGGAGGTCGAGCTTCTGCACCAAGGAGATGGCGGCTTGGAAATGCTGGTGCCAGGGAATGTCGGGGAGGGTGTCGTCGAAGCGGCCGACGCCGCATTGGAAGAAGATGAGGCCAAGGGCGGCCTCAAGAATCTGCTGGTGGTCCTCATCGCGGGCGAGGGCTTCGCACAGAGAAGAAATGGTCGCGTACCGGTGGCGCATGATGTCGCCGTCAATTTCCTCACCCTCAAGCCCCATGGCAGCCTTGTAGTGCTGAGCGGCGATGCTCAAGCAGCAGTGGAGGTAGCCCTTGTTGTTCTCCAGTGCAGGGAGGATGAGGTCGGAGCTGATAGACCCATGCTGGTTCGACTCGAGGATGGGGAAGATGGTGGGAAGAACAGAAGAAATGAAGTGATCAAACAAACGCTGATCGCCTTCGTCCAGCTCAATCGCGACTTGCCTGGAAGACACTGAAGGTCCTTGGGCAAAGTCAAAAAAGTTTACGTTCAGAGTCTCCTCAGCCAAAGACTCCCTCCGCTCGGTGTACACCTGCTCCGTCCATTCACCTTCCAGAGGGAACTGGGGGAGAATTGTTCCCGGTGGCGGAGGGGTCTGGTACGTGCTGAAAGTGGATGTTGTCGACTCCCTGAGGGTTGGGATGTCGTTGATGAACATTTGCCTCTCGGTCTTGACGTCGATCTCATAGGGCGAGTATGGCGCAAACAGAAAGTCGGGGTGCATTTGCGGCGCGCTGAAGGAGCTAAAGTCGCTCTGTGGGCTGTTGAAGTTGAAAGCGAATTGCGAATCAATGGATTGCGATCGTGTGCGGTCAAAGGGATCGGAGAAGGTAGCAGAGGTCGGGAGGGAGTGAGAGAGGCCTGGTGGTGAGCCGACCGAGGTCTGGATGTTGTGTGTTGACTTTTCCGAAAGCTTCTTGCGCTTGATGATCATCTTGATATCGTCCTTGTGTTTCCTCCGCGCATCGTTGTTGCTCCACCACATCGGCCGCTTGTATTCGCATACCAGACCAAGATGCTTGCAGGCAGTGCACATGGGCGAGCCCTCGTCGCACTTCTTTCTCCTTAACCTGCAAGTGTAGCATCCTTCACGGTCACCAGAGTTAGCTTCCGAACTCGGCAATGAGCTGTGTAAGTGAGGGTGAGCTTATGAGAACCTACCTGTCCTTGAGCGGCGATGCATCTGTGTCTTTTGCTTGTTGTTGGCAGTGGCAGTGGCCTGGGCTTTGGAGGCAGCCTTGGCCTTTGTTGTTGTGGTGGTAGCCATGTTGACTTGCGATGATTTCATGAGGTCTCCGTGGTGGTTGGGGGGTAGTGTTGACATTTGTATAAACCCTCTGTAGGTCCAAGTACCTGCGTTGAGTGACAATCACCAGGGGTGTGGGGGTGACCCTTGGGCGGAAGTGGTCGGGGGGACGGGGGCGTGTGAGGGCTGGGCCGGGGGGAGGGGGGGGGGGGGGGGGGGGGGGGGGTTGGGGGTGCCCAGGGAAAGCGGGTGAAAACACGGGAAACCGGGGGCCCACGAGCGTTTTAACGGCCCCTGGTGGGGGGGGAAAAAATGATAGAACCAGTC